>CAUYLG010028826.1:0-12694 GCA_963573385.1 Cacajao melanocephalus
ATGACCCAGAACAACAGGCTAATTAGGGAAACGTGACATATTCATCTAAGTGAGAAATATGTCAAACATTTCTTTTTTCATACATAAAAAAAATTAAAATCTTTTATTTTTTAAAAAAAAAAAAAAAAAAAAAAAAAAAAAAAAAAGACAGTGCCCTATATGATATGCTCCTCATGACTTCACATTGCTGAGTGGAGAGAAAAAATCCATAAACTCACTTTCTATCATCCTGTGTTTTTACAGATTTGGAAAGAAACAGGGAAGTTGATAAGGAGACATGTAGCCACATCTAGCAAATAGGCCTGCTTCACACAGTGCAGAGAAAGTGCCTTCTTCAGACTCTTTTCTACCCCACACTGATAAATTGCCACTGCGATTAACAGTGGCACATCTGCAATGAGAATGATGCTCTTATGAAGTTGTCAGGAAAAAGAGAGAGAATGATGCCCTCTGCAGTTGTCTCAAGGATCGTATGTACAACCTATGTGGAGTCTGAAAGATTAAATAATCAGAGAATATGACCCAGAACAACAGGCTAATTAGGGAAACGTGACATATTCATCTAAGTGAGAAATATGTCAAACATTTCTTTTTTCTGAGATGGAGTTTTCTCTCTCATTGCCCAGGCTGGAATGCAATGCTGCAATCTCCACTCACTACAACTTCCACAACCCAGGTTCAGGCAATTCTTCTGCCTCAGCCTCACAGGTAGCCGGGACTACAGGCATATGCCACCACACCCGGCTAATTTCGTATTTTTAGTGGAGACTGGGTTTCTCCATGTTGGTCACGCTGTCAAGCATCTTTTACACAAAGGGCAACAACCAGAAGTTCTTCCCGTGAACCAAGGACAAGGCAAAAGGAAGAAGGTTGCAGGTACAGCATGAAACATTTCAGCTGCAGAGAAGGAAGAACTGAGTAACAGGAGTGGTTGAAAGACTCCAGCTGGGATTGCTTAAGACGGTCTAGCATTTCCTTTCTTGAGATTTAGGCACAAACATTTATTCACAACATACCTATCAGCCTTTGCTTAGGCATTCACAATTCTCTCAGATTTGAAATGAAATACCAGATCTTTTTTTCTCATACTACTTATAAGCTAGTAGACAGTTGTGATGGATAAAGATTATAGATGAGTCAAAATAGCAGCAAAATGTCCTCCCAGCTCCAATTCTTACTTATGAGTGGAAGGTTTAGCCAAGTCCATTAGGTCCATTTACATCCCAGATTAAAGGTTACCAGCCATAGCAGCCTCCCTTATGGCACACCAAAAGTGGGTTTCCCACCACATCCCAAGTAAACTCTATCTCACCCCACTTACTGATTTTCTTCCTATCACTTGCCAGAACTTGTACTTTTTAACTTATTTACCTATTTTGTTTTCTGTTGTCTGCATTAGTATGTTAGAGCCATAAGAGAAAGAAATGTGTGTGTTCTTATTACACTTGTGTGTATTTCCAGCACCCAGAGCTGTGGCCAGGGTACGGCAACTACTCAGTATTTGAAGAATCCACGAACCTTTCTGAGTTTTCTTCTCACCCGTAAATCAGAGGTTTGTTGTGAGGGCTGAATGTGAAGGGACGGGCTTCTATAGCAGCCAGTTCTATCCCAGCCAGCTCTGCAGTCAGGAGGCATCCTGGCTGCTGTTCTGCCAACTAGAAGTCATCATCAACAGGTGTCTAGGGGACCCAAAGGCAGAGAAATCTGATGTCTGCAGCCTTTATCCATCAAATCCTAGCAAAGGCTTTTTGTCTCTTTTTTGGTTTTATGTCATAATTTGCTGTCCCCAGGAGAGGTTGGGGCAAACAAGTGGGAGAGAGAGGCTTAGTAACAGGGTAGGGAGTGGTTGACCTCTTCCACTGCAGCCACGTGTGGCCTTCCCTTAACACTCAACATCAGGGCAATGGTGTCCCTCAAGGTATTTTTCAGCATTTCTCTGAGGGGCTTCTCTGAGCCCAGATCATAGCAATGAGACCTGTGGTAGTTGATTTTAGATGTCAACTTGATTAGGCTATGGTGCCCAGTTGTTTGGTCAAACACAAGTCTAGATATTGGTGTGAAGGCATTTTGTAGATGTGATTAAGATTTACACTAAGTAATGCAGATGGCCCTTCCTCATATGGGTGGGTCGCATCCAATCTGTTCAAGGTCTCAACAGTAAAGATAGAAGCTTCCCAGAGAAGAAATTCTGCCCCAAGATTCTAATATAAAAATTCTGCCCGAGTTGCCAGCCAGTCACCTTCCCTACAGATTTCAGAATTGCCAGCCCCCACAATGATATGAGCCAATTTCTAAAACAAATCTCTTTCTCCCCTACCTCCCAACTTCTGATCTCTCTATATATGATCCAGATATATATATATGGATCTATATCTATATACAGAGAGATATGTGGACCTCTCTCTCTACATATATATGGGCTAGGATATATATATACACATATATCATTTCTTTGTGGGGCCTTCTTTGAGACCAGATCATAGCAGTGAGACCCATGATGGTTAATTTTAGATGTCAACTCAGCTTGGCTATGGTACCCCGCTGTTTGGTCAGACAATAGTCTAGATGTTCTATTCTTAAAATGGTTCTGCTTTTCTAAAGAACCCTGAAACAAGACCATTGAAGCATTTCTCAAAATTTGTGATTTTTACATGGAGAGAATCTACACTTTTCACAGAGATTAAAAGACATTTTTCAATTCTTTCTTTAAAAAATGGTCAAAAACACCAGGCTATATGAGAGGAATGGTCCTCAGGAGTGGTCTGTTGTAAGCACCTTCTGGCCTCCTCAGAATCACTTAACCTAGGCTACCCCTCTGTGATTCAGAGAAAATCGAAACCGCAGTATAGAGCCTTGAAAAAGTTCATCGAGTGGGGAAATGAAGAGCTCCTCAGAGTTCTGACGCAAATGGAAAAGATTTTTTTCCACCCCTGGTTACCCCTCTGGGCCCTTTCACCACCTGGGGAAAAAAAAGTGGTACATGATTGAGCAGTGTAAGTGTCTCTCCCTCCCTCTTGAATTTCATTTTTTATAAATCTCTTTTCTAAAAATACAGGGAATTCTATGAATCTTTTTTCTCCTTCTGAAATATTTTCTACAGAATCTAGTACTTGCAAAGCGGTGATTATGAATGACTAAACAGTCTTGCATATATTTCTGGAATACTTGGAAATGCCTCTGTTATTTTTGGAATGTGTGCTTGTTCAGGTTATTCCGGCAATGGGCAGCTACTGAAAACGTTCTTTCGTGATAAAAAGCCTGTAGCTCCACCTACTGCTTCCTCAAAGATGACAACAGGGATTCCTGTGCTAAAAAATGAGAACTAAGATCCTGTTAAACAGCTTCATTTTCAAATTAAAGCTCATGTATTTAGTTGCTTTCTGTAAAAGTATTTTGTCTCTAACACTGGCAAAACAAACATATATAGCCCATACATTAGACATCACTAGCAAAAAGGGGGAAGTAAAGACAGGCAAGGAATGAAATGAGTATTTTGAAACATCTATCAATGTCTTTGCCAGTATCTGCTGAAAAGCAAGAGGGATCAGAGAAATCTTTGGAGAATAAACTTCGGAGAAAGAACTGACTTTAAAACATAAGCAAAATAATTACAAACAGGAGGCCTGGTGGTATCAGTGAATCTTATTTTGCCTGGATTTGAAGAAAATGGTGAAATGGGAACTGGAGGCAAGAAAGAAGCAAATGAATCCAAGTCTTCAAATGTTCTCTTTAAAATGATCCAATTCTCAACTTCCTTGTCTTTTCTCATGGCTGGCTCACTCACACAGGATCTGGTCCAAGGAACAATTTTTACTGAAATTAATTCTTTTGTTTTTACTATTTCCATTGCTACCAGACCTCCAAATCAATGCCCCTCCATCACAGCAAACTTCCCTAATTTCTATAACCTCAACCACAAGAGATCATGCTTCTCTCAATGTAAGATCAAGAAATGCCAACAAAGAAACTTTTTTCCTATTCTTTTATTCTTCCTGTGAGTCTAAAATGCTTTTCAGATAAAATCTAGTTTCTTTCTACCACAGCTAATAAAATAGAGCAATACCTTTTCTCCTATTCTCAATTTTAAACTATGAGGCATAGCTGACCTACAATAGGAAACTGGAGAGAATACTGACAGCTACAATGTCAGTGTCATCCAGGGGTATAGTCTGTTTGCTGCCAAGTTTAAAGGGCATTGTTTCTGCTTTCACTAATTGGACTTAACTGTTTAAAAGTATATATAGCTTTCGTTTCATGGTACTGCAACAACACATTGTAATTATATCACATCAAAATATTTTTATTTTTCCACCTTTAAATATTGGAATAGGGTTTTTTTTGTACAACTTTTTAATGTGATTTAATTTTAACCCTCCAGAGAAGTTGCCAGAATAAGACCAACATCTCCAAGGTACCTTTTATCCGGGTCCGAAGTGGGGCAAACAAAATTCTGTCCCAACTGTTTTCTCCTTTTCCTCTAAAAGTAATTTTTTGCAACCCATTTGAGAATAAGTGGTAGGCGTCATGCTCCTTTACTCCTAAGTATGTCAGTGTATATTTCTTACAAGATGTTTTCCTACATAACCATAACACAATTATTAACATATAGATTTAATATTGATATAATTCTACTCTCTAACCCACAGTCCATATTCAAAGTTCACCCACTATCCCAACAACGTCCTCCATGGCTATATTTTTATCCTACTGCAGGATCCAATCCAGACTCACACTTCCCATTTCATTACCATGTATCTTTGGTCTCCTTTATTTTGGAGTAGTTATTCAGCCTTTGTTTTCCATGACCTTGACATTTTTTTTTAAGAGATTCTTTCATAGAATCTCCCCCATTTGGGGTTATACATCCTTTGGTATAATTATCACAGAAATGATGTGTTCTTCTCAGCAAATTACATCAAGAGAGATAAGATGCTGGCAACGATTACTTGGATCCCTTGGCATGAGATGGTGCCTGTCAATTTTTTCTATTATAAAACTATTATTTTTGCCTCTGCAGTTAATAGTTTGTGAGAGGACACCTTAAGACTATGAAAAAGCCAGTTCCTCCTTCAACTCTACTAGTTTTAGCATGCATTCACAGTTTTCCTGAATTACTAATGATGGTTTCAAAATAGTAATATTCTAACTCTATCATCCCTTCCACATCTACTAGTTAGCAAACTATCTTTAGCCTACTTTATTTTAATATTATCCTCCAGCTAGTAATTGCAAATCAGAAACATATTTACAAAGATCTAAGGTCCTTCTTGATTTGAAAGAGGATTCTGAAAAGATTTTGAGTATGAAATCCTAAGGAAAAATGTTAAATACTCCCCTGCAAAAAAAAAAAAAAAAGAGAAAACCCTCCAAACCTTTAAGCAAATTCTTTCAAAAACTTGAAACTATCAAACCAAAAAAAAAAAAGCAGCAGCAGCAGCCTCAAGTATCCCAAGAGATCATCTGATGAAGGCCAGGAGAAGATATCCTCTCCCTCTGTAGTCTGAGAATCAGGGGAAGCATTCATCCTGAGCATTTGTTACCTTAGGCCACTATTCAATCTCTGTTCTGTGACTTGAAGAAACCTGGAAGAATCTTTGAACTCACTTCCAACCTCAATCTCAGGCCACCTGATTCTTGGTTCAATACACCATGCTGTCTTCTCTTGGTAGATTTTCCAACAAGATATTAGTCGTATTCCCCTACTGATCCATGAATGAAGTAACCCATCTTTTTTGTGCTTGTCCAAATAATGAGGAGAGAGCAACAATGCTGTGCCCCTCCTCAAGATGCTAAGATACAGAATTTCAGATCTGAGTGGGCTCTTAGAGGTTGTTTATTCCAACTCTTCATTTCATTCAAAAGAAAGAAGACAAGACAGGAAAATAAAGAGGCTTATCCTGGGCTACATAATCAGTTACCAGGCATGCCAAGTCTCGAGTCAATGCTAATTCCACTGATCACATTACCTTGTCATTAGCAGCAAAAATCCAGATTAACATGCTTTGCCACTGCAAATAAATGTGATTGGTTCCTTAACAGCTGCTATTGGACTGAGTAGAAGGACAGCAGAAGGACACTTGAGAAGTCTTTCGGCCTTCACCACCACCAAAGTACAGGTGTCATCTAAGCATTGGATTGCTCAAATGCAGGGTGGAGAAGCCCACATATCTCCTCCTTGCTTCACACATTCTTTCCCCATCTATAAAAGTATGTCTGAAACTTGGTGACATATGGTTTCTCCATACTTAAAAACTGTCCCTAAGGGAAAAGTTCATATTAACAAAAGCTGAGAGGGGATTCCATAATTACCTCCAAATATGCAATGGATGTTATTCAGAGACTAACTATTGCCTCTTTTCCAGAAGCTGTGAAGTAGAAGGAGTACATTGTTCCAGCTCCAGCCTGAAGGATCCAAGGTAGATAACAGGGAGAAGAGACGAATCACACACAGAGTGGGAGGCTGGAAACTTATTTCTGATAATCCGAACTCTTTAGAAAATAGTAAGTTAAAATTGCATAAGCCAACAAAGTATTAAGCAAACAAAGGAATACTTCAAGTGGCCTTATCGGCAACTTTGGAAACACCTTAAAAGGAAAGTATGTGTGTTCATCTCCAGAATTTATTCCCACAGAAAATTTGGGATTAAAGTTGCTGATCGAGGACATGTAATCTGGGAAGATGAATTTAACAGGGGCCAGTGCTCCTGGTCAGATGATGCCTCCTTCCTCCTAGTCCCTACTTGCAGGGATGTTTAGGGTGAAATAGAAGAAAGACGACTGAGCCAAGGACCCAAATGTTCGGTTGAAACACATCCTCCCTCTGCATCTTTGTGTCTGTATCTGAAATATGGGGATCAGGAAAAAGCAAAGGCTTCTATTACATGCAAACCAATTCAAATACCAACTCAATCACTTCCCAGCACTGCCATTGAATATGTCTTAAGTTCACTTTCCTCTTCTCTAAAATGAAAAATCTATCATTTATCTCATGAGGATTTTCTAAGAATTCACATTACTTTTAAAAGCCTCAGCAGTCTCCATTGTACTCAATTCAAACAGAAGGAAGATAGACAGACAGACAGACAGATTCCCATGTTTTCCTATGTAGAATTTCTAGGAGTAAATAACATACAATATATATGCCTGACATATAATCATCACATAATAAATGTTAGTTTTCTTTTCCTTCCCTTCCCACACCACCATCACAATAATAGGGTTTTGTAATAGCTAATCCTGAAATTCCTTCTAATTCTATAATTCTACTAATAGAGTCTCTGCTTTACCACTTTGCTTTATTGGTATATCCTTGGAACCACTACAGTAGCAAGTTAGCACAGTTATATGCCTTAATTAGTATTTGTAGCATTAAGTTATATTTCCCCAATATAAATAAGGTTTGGGAAAAGGTGTATGCTCTGTGTATTTCTAATACTATACACTAAAAAAAAAAAATGACTCTACCTGCTAGCTTATATGAGACTATAGGAGATAAGTCATAGTCTTGCAGAACACAGCATTGACAGAACACACGGCCATGGAAAAGAAGCCACATCAAGGTCATACTCAAGCTTCACATGTACAGCATCTTTGGAAATCAATTGCTGCCTTCTAGAATTCAGCAGCAAACTCTGGCCATTAGTTGCTTTTCAAAGGTACCATATCAGTGTACTATTTTTAAACAGCACCCACAACTGAAAGGGAACCATCAGGAATCTCCCTTTGAATCCATATTTGATCGCTGGGCAAATTTTCCATATCCTGTTCTAGGCAGCTTCAAAGACATCTGTTTTGGTTAAAGAATAATCAAGAAAGTACTCTCACATTATAGAGGAAATGGGCTCAGTTTAATATCAATTGCTGGCACTATAAAACTTTGCTTCGAAGTTGAAGAGTGATCATCAATATCTGAGCCAGCTCCAGTGAGACAGGCAAGTCCAGGATGACTGGGGGCCATAGTGACTCCATTTCTGGAAAGAATTTCCCTACATGTGGGACTGATGACACCACAGGAGGAAAATCTCTATTACCCAAGTATGACATATATCACCCCAACTAGATATGAGAGAAGAAAAGGAAAGTCATGGAGAAGCCATAATGGGGCTTCTCAGATTTATTTCTCATGATTTCTCTTCTTCCTCTGCCTCTTCTGCAGATATTAAATACTGAATTTGAGTCACTTCAAAAAAAGTATTTAATGTCTTCCTTCCTGTCCAATTTCCAACCTTATTATTATACATCATCCCATATCATCTTGATTGTCTGACATGTACACATTTATGTTAACAGCACAAAAAGCATTTACTTTGTACCTATGGTATACACAGCAACCAAGAGGCTCAATGTGTGATCTTGATGTTAGGGAGCCAGCAGGTCTAGAGAGGAACTACGGCAGATACAGGAATAACTACCACATAAGGAGACAAAAGTCAGTGTCCTCGGAGTGGTAGCCACAAAGTGCTACCAGAACTCAGAGAAGAAAAACGTTATTTCCAACTGGGCCAGTCAGTAAAGGAATGGCCCATGAACAGGTCTTTGAAGGATTTAAATGACGATTGTTGGGGAAAGTGATTTTGCAGATTACAAGAATGGTGTAAGAAAAGAAGTGTTCTAGAAGCCAAAAACAAAACATAAACCCAACCATCAAAAAAATTCCAACCTAACCCTTTCTGTAGTGAGTTGGAATACAAATAAATATATAAAACTAGTTGGAAAAGCAAAGTTTATATGTTTCACAGATTCGTTTGTGTTGAATGGCAATGTGCATGATGAATTGGCATGGGGATGCCTGGCAGTGGTGGGTGATGAGCAGGACACAAAAGAAGGGGAAAGGATTGGTGCAGACAGCAAAGATTAGATTTTAGGTAAGTAAGACAATCAATGTAAGATGCTGCCCCTATGAGCACCTTCCTCCATTTTCCTATACACATGCATACTTGTTCATTCATCAATAGTTATTGAGCACCTACTGTGTGCCAGGTAATGGAGATACAGAGGTGCTTTTACAGTATTGTGGAGCAGATGATATTAAATAACTACAGAAATAATTACAATTTAGTTGCAGTTGTGGATAAATACAGTGAAGAAAAGGAACAGGGTGTTTTAACAGTCTGTAATTGTAATACAGAACTTGCCTGTCTCTTTAGAGGTTGCATTTCAACATTTCAAAAAGGGGTCACCATATCCCACTGTCTCCAAAGCAAGTCCCTGATCCATGCCACCTTCTTCAGAATGCGATGGCTCTGTGGTTCTATGTGGGTTACATAGTCCTCTTGCCTTGGTATCATCAGACATGACATTACCAACTTATTTTCAACACCCGCTACACCAGTGGTGTGACTGCCTACAGAAACTATTAGGTACTTCCATGCAGACCCCGTTTGCTAGCTAGGTCCCCACCAGCTGTTGGTGTTGACTGCAAACAGCTCCCAGTTGCTACTTTCTCAGGAAAAGTGCCCTTAGCTTACAGAATCTGCCCCTCCAAGAAATGCCTAGAGGTCACCAGCACAAGCATCCTCTCATGTACATGCACAAACAGGGAGAGTCCCACCAGTGACTGATGGACACAGGGGTAATTAAAACCAACCCTCTTGCCTTCAGGTGAAACAACTGTGTTGCAATTCACTCTCTAGAGCTCCCTGTGGCATCAGGCTGAGGCTGGACTCCTCCCAAGCCTACATCTTTGCCCAGCTTCCTCCTGGGCTCTGTCCTTCCTCTTTCCTTCCCTCCCAGGTTCATCTGAGAGCCCTCCATCAATACCTCACTTGCTCAAGAATCCCCATTCCAGCTCTGCTTCTAGGAAACCCAGTTTCGACACCATCCTTTTCTGAATACTATAATGCCTTCCAGTTGCAAATTATAACCCTTTGGATTTCTCCTCCAGTGTTCTGCTTAAGGTGCCAATAAGCAGTGAGATCAGCGGACCAGCAGCCAAACAAGGAAGTAAATGGAACCAAAGGTCCTTAGATAATCAGCCCTGGAAATGAATCCTAGTTAACAATGCAGCAAGACACCCTATATGGAGTTATTAAAGTCTTTTCATTTGATGAAATATTTTCAAATGGTCTTTTTCATCTCCCTCATAACATTTTTACTTTTTTAAATTTTTATATATTTAGGTGGTACAAGTATAGATTTCTTACCTGCCTATACTGTATCATGATGAAGTCTGGGCTTTTAGTGTACCCATCACCCAAAGAGTGAACATGGTGCCTGAAAGGCAATTTATCAATCCTCATCCCCCTCCCACCCTTCCATGTGTTGTAGCCTCCAATGTCTATTACTCCACTCTGTATGCTCATGCGTACTCATGGTTTGGCGCTCATTTATAGGTGAGAACATGTGGTATTTGACCGAGTTATTTCACTTAGGATAGTGGTTTCCAGTTCAGTCCATATTGCTGTAAAAGACATGATTTTGTTATTTTTATGACCGAGTAGTATTCTATGGTGTATATATATATACACCACATTTTCTTTATCCAATATTCCCTTGATGGATACTTAGGTTGATTCTGTATCTTTACTGTTGTGAATAATGCTATGTAAACATATGAGTCCAGGTATCTTTTTGATACAATGATTTATTTTCCTTTCGGTATGTGCCCAACAGTAGGACTGCTGGATCAAACAATAACTCTTTCAGTTCTCTGAGTATTCTCCATACTGTTTTCCATATAGGTTGTACTAATTTACATTCCCACCAACAGTGACAACAGACAGACAACCTTAAGAATGGAAAAAAATATTTGCAAACTACGTATCAGACAAAAGGCTAATATCCAGAAGCTACAAGAAACTCAAACAGCTCAGAAAGAAAAAAAAAAGTGGGCAAAGAACATGAACAGATATTTTTCTGTTTTTTCTTAGACAATGATTGTTAAATGAAGCATTCACAAGCAAAATGGAGTGGGACAGATGTCAAAAGTAAACTGAAAACAGTTTTTGTCAAATACGATTCTGGATTTCCTCAGGTATTTTATATATATATATATAAAATTGCATTTTAGGTTCTGGGATACATGTGCAGAACATGCAGGATTGTTGCATAGGTTCATACATGGCAATGTGGTCTGCTCCCTCCAACGCCCCATCATCTATATCTGGCATTTCTCCCCATGTTATCCCTCCCCAACCTCCCTTCTCCCTGCTGTCCCTACCCTATTTCCCCTCAACAGACCCCAGTGTGTGATGCTCCCCTCCCTGTGTCCCTGTATTCTCATCGTTCAACACTTGCCTATGAGTGAGAACATGTGGTGTTTGATTTTCTATTCTTCAGTTTGCCGAGAATGGTGGTTTCCAGATTCATCCATATCCCTACAAAGGACACAAACTCATTGTTTTTTATGGCTGCATAGTATTCCATGGTGTATATGTGCCACATTTTCCTTGTCCAGCCTATCATTGATAGGCATTTGGGTTGGTTCCAGGTCTTTACTATTGTAAACAGTGCTACAATGAACATATGTGTGCATGTGTCTTTAAATTAGAACGATTTATAATCCTTTGGATATAATCCCAGTAATGGGCTTGATGGGTCAATGGAATTTCTATTTCAAGGTCCTTAAGGAATCGCCACACTGTCTTTCACAATGGTTGAACTAATTTACACTCCCACCAACAGTATAAGTGTACCTATTTCTCCACATCCTCTCCAGCATCTTTTGTCTCTAGATTTTTTAATGATTGCCATTCTCACTGGCATGAGATGGCATCTCAATGTGGTTTTGATTTGCATTTCTCTAATGACCAGTGATGATGAGCATTTTTTCATGTTTGTTGGCCTCATATATGTCTTCTTTTGACAAGTGTCTGTTCAAATCCTTTGCCCACTTTTGAATGGGGTTGTTTGTTTTTTTCTTGTATATCTGTTTTTGTTCCTTGTAGATTCTGGATATTAGCCCTTTGTCAGATGGGTAGATGGCAAAAATTTTTTCCCATTCTGTTGGTTGCCGATTCGCTCTAATGATGGTTTCTTTTGCTGTACAGAAGCTCTGGAGTTTAATTAGATCCCATTTGTCTATCTTGGCTTTTATTGCCATTGCTTTTGGTGTTTTAGTCATGAAGTCCTTGTGTATGCTTATGTCCTGGATGGTTTTGCCTACATTTTCTTCTAGTGTTTTTATGGTGTTAAGTTTTATGTTTAAATCTGTGATCCATCTGGAGTTAATTTTAGTGTAAGATAACAGGAAGCGGTCCAGTTTCTGCTTTCTGCACATGGCTAACCAGTTTTCCCAACACCATTTATTAAACATGGAGTCCTTTCCCCATTGCTTGTTTTTGCCAGGTTTGTCAAAAATCAGATGGTTATAGATGTGTGGTGTTTCTTCTGGGGTCTCTGTTCTGTTCCATTGGTCTATGTCTCTGTTTTGGTACCAGTACCATGCTGTTTTGATTACTGTAGCCTTGTAGTATAGTTTGAAGTCTGGCAGTATGATGCCTCCAGCTTTGTTCTTTTTGCTTAGGATTGTCTTGACTATGCAGGGTCTTTTGTGATTCCATATGAAGTTTAAAATGGTTTTTTCCAGTTCTGTGAAGAAGGTCATTGGTAGCTCAATGGGGATAGCATTGAATCTACAGATTACTTTGGGCAGTATGGCCATTTTCATGATATTGATTCTTCCTAACCATGAGCATGGAATGTTTCTCCATCTGTTTGTGTCCTCTCTTATTTCGTTGAGCAGTGGTTTGTAGTT
>CAUYLG010028827.1:0-41451 GCA_963573385.1 Cacajao melanocephalus
TTTTGCACTGGTTTCTTCCCATTTTTGTGGATTTATCCACCTGTTGTCTTTGTAATTGCCGACTTTCAGATTGGGTCTGAGTGGACGTCTGGCTTGTTGGTGATGAAGTTTTTTCTGTTTCTTAGTTTTCCTTCAGTGGACGCCCTTTCCCCACAGAGCGAGGCCTTCCCAGGTTCAGCTGTGCTTACTGTGAAACTCTCAGTCCTCAGCGCTTCCAATTGCTGTTTTCCTTGTGGGGATGAGACCAGCCAAGCCTGACTCAAAGGGCACCCAGTCCCGTATACCCTGCACCGAGATGTGCCGCGCCGTGCCGGGATGCCGGCAAAACAGCTGCGCCAGCCAAAAGAGTCGCGCTGGCGACCCATGTGGCTCCTCCACTGGGTAGCTCTCAGTTTATGGGCAACAGAAATTCATCTGAAATTGCGGCGTCCACTCGCTCTCTGTGCTTTCACTGGGAGCTACAATCCTGAGCCGCTGCTAAATGGCCGTCTTGGATCTCTCTCTGCCCGCTGAGGAAGTTTTTTCTGTTTCTTAATTTTCCTTTGGCAGACGCCCCTCTCCCACAGTGCTGGACCTTCCCGGTTTGGCGGTTCAGCTGTGCTTGCTGTGAAACTCTCAGTCCTCACTGTTTCCAATTGCTGTTCTCCTTGTGGGGATGGGACCAGCCGAGCCTGACTCAAAGGGCACCCCGTCCTGTATACTCCACACCGAGAAGCGCCATGCCAGGGGGCCTGCAAAACAGCCACGCTGGCCAAACAAGTAGCGCTGGCGACCCGTGTGGCTCCTCCGCTGGGAATCTCCCGGTCTGTGGGCAACAAAAATTCGTCTGAAAGTACGGTGTCCACTCGCTCTCTGCACTTTCACTGGGAGCTACAATCCTGAGCTGCTGCTAATTGGCCATCTTGGATCTCTCTCTCTCACTTTTCTCTTTTTTTAAAAAAATTTTATTTACATAGCTTTTTGGGGTACAGGTGATATTTGGTTACATGAGTAAGTTCTTTAGTGGTGATTTGTGAGATTTTGATTCATCTATCACTCAAGCAGTATACACTGAACCCAGTTTGCACTCTTTTATACCTCACTGCTCCTTTCATCCTTTCCCTCAAAGTCTCCAAAGTTCATTGCATCATTCTTATGCCTTTGCATACTCAGCTTAGCTCCCACTCATGAGAACATATGATGTTTGGTCTTCCATCCTTAAGTTACTTCACTTAGAATAATAGTCTTCAGTTCCATTCAGGTTGCTGCAAATGCCATTAATTCATTCCTTTTTATGGCTGAGTAGTATTCAATTGTGTGTGTGTGTGTGTGTGTGTGTATTTATACATATATATGTGGGTTTTTTTGTATTCCACTGTGTGTGTGTGTGTGTGTATGTGTATATATATATACACACACATATACCTATGTGTATGTATATACATACATACATATATGTGTGTGTGTATATATATACATACATGTGTATACATATATACATACATATATGTGTATGTATATATACATATATGTGTATACATGTATATACATATATATATGCACACACACACACAATGGAATACTACTGTGATATGTATATCACAATTTCTTTATCCACTCATTGATTGATGGATATTTGGGCTGGTTCCATATTTTTGCAATTGTGAATTGTGCTGCTATAAATATGCATGAGCAAGTATCTTTTTTGTATAATGACTTCTTTTCCTTTCAGTAGAAGTGGGATTGCTGGATCAAATGGTAGTGGTATTGCTGGATCAAATGGTAGTCCCAGTAATGGGATTGCTGAATCAAATGGTAGTCCTACTTTAAGTTTTTTAAGGAATCTCCAAACCGTTTTCCATGTATTAGTTTACATTTCCACCAGCAGTGTGGAAGTGTTCTCTTTTTACTGCATCCATGCCAACATTTATTATTTTTTTATTATCACCATTCTTGCAGGAGTAAGATGACATTGCTATTTGCATTTCCCTCATCATTAGTGATGTTGAGCATTTTTTCATATGTCTTCTGGCCATTTATATATCTTCTTTTGAGAATTGTCTATTCATGTCTTTGGCCCACTTTTGGATGGGATTGTTTTTTTCTTGCTGATCTGTTTGAGTTCCTTATAGATTCTGGATATTAGTCCTTTGTCAAATGTACAGATTGTGAAGATTTTCTCCCATTCTGTGGATTGTCTGTTTACTCTGCTAACCGTTCGTTTTGCTGTGCAGAAGCTCTTTAGTTCAGTTAAGTTCCACTTATTTATCTTTGTTTATTTTGCATTTGCTTTTGGGTTCTTGGTCATGAAACCCTTGCCTAAGCCAATGTCTAGAAGGGTTTTTCCAATGTTATCTTCTAGAATTTTTATAGTTTCAGGTCTTAGATTTAAGTCCTTGATCCACCTTCAGTTGATTTTCATATGAGGTGAGAGAGGAGTATCCAGTTTCATTCTCCTACATGTAGCTTGCCAATTTTCCCAGCATCATTTGTTGAATAAGGTGTTCTTTCCTCATTTTATATTTTTGTTTGCTTTGTCAAAGATCACTTGGCTGTAAGTATTTGGGTTTATTTCTGGGTTCTCTATTCTGTTCCATTGGTCTATGTGCCTACTTTTATACCAGTACCATGCTGTTTTGGTGACCATGGCCTTATAGTATAGATTTAATTCTGGTAAAGTGGTGCTTCCAGATTTGTTCATTTTGCTTGGTCTTGCTTTGGCTATGTGGGCTCTTTTTTGTTTCCATGTGAATTTTAAGAATGTTTTTTCTAGTTCTGTTAAGAATGGCAGCAGCATTCTGATGGGGATTGCATTGAATTTATAGATTGCTTTTGGCAGTATGGTCATTTTCACAATATTGATTCTGTCCAAATGCATGGGATGTGTTTCCATTTGTTTATGTCATCTATAATTTCTTTCAGAAAGTCTTTCGTAGTTTTCCTTGTAGAGTCCTTTCACCTCCTTGGTTAGGTATATTCCTAAGTATTTTATTTTATTTTTTTGCAGCTATTGTAAAAGGGGTTGAGTTCTTGATTTGATTCTCAGCTTGGTCACTGTTGATGTATAGAGGAGCTACTGATTTGTGTATATTAATTTTGTATTCTGAAAATTTGCTGAATTCCAGGAGCTTTTTGGAGGAGTTTTTAGGGTTTTCTGGGTATACAATCATATAATCAGCAAGCAGTGACAGTTTGACATCCTCTTCACTGATGGACGTCCTTTATTTCATTCTCTTGTCTGATTGCTCTGGCTAAGACTTCTAGTACTATGTTGAACAGAAGTGGTGAGAGTGGGCATCCTAGTCTTGTTCCAGTTCTCAGAGGCAATGCTTTCAACTTTTCTCCATTCAGTATTATGTTGGCTGTGGGTTTGTCATAGATGACTTTTATTACATTGAGGTATGTCCCTTGTATGCCAATTTTGCTAAGGGTTTTAATTGTAAGGAGACGGTAGATTTTTTCAAATGCTTTTTCTGCATCTATTGAGATGATCTTGTGATTTTGTTGTTGTTTTTAATTCTGTTTATGTAGTGTATCAAATTTATTGACTTGCTTATGTTAAACCATCCCTGCATTCCTGGCATAAACCCACTTGATCATGGTGGATTATCTTTTTGATACATTATTGGGTTTGGTTAGCTAGTATTTTGTTCAGGATTTTAGCATCTATGTTCATCAGCTATATTGGTGATTTTTGTAATGGCCTTTCCTGGTTTTGGTATTAGGGTGATACTGGCTTCATCAAATGATTTAGGGAGAATTCTCTCTTTGTCTATCTTGTGGAATAGTGTCAATAGGATTGGTACCAGCTCTTCTTTGAATGTGTCACATAATTCAGCTCTGAGTCTGTCTGGTCCTTGACTTTTTTTTGTTGATAATTTTTTTTTTAATTATCATTTCAACCTCACTGCTTGTTATTGGTCTTTTCAGGGTTTCTAATTCTTCCTGAATCAAGCTAGGAGGGTTGTGTCTTTTCAGGAATTTTTCCATCTCCTCTAGATTTTCTAGTTTATGTGTGCAAAGGTGTTCATATTAGCCTTGAATTCTTTTTTGTATTTTTGTGGTTGCTTGTAATATCTCCTATTTTATTTCTTAATGAGATTATTTGTGTTTTCTCTCTTCTTTTCTTGGTTAATCTTGCTAATGGTCTATCAATTTTATTTATCTTTTCAAGCAACAACCTTTTTGTTTTATTTATCTTTTGTTGTTGTTGTTGCAATTTTATTTAGTTCTGCTCTGGATCTTTGTTATGTTGTTTTATCTGCTGGGTTCAGGTTTGGTTTGTTTCTCTGGTTCCTTGAGGTGTGACCTTAGATTGTCTATTTATGCTCCTTCAGAATTTTTGATGTAGGCATTTAAGGCTGTGAACTTCCCTCTTACCACCACCTTTGCTATATCCCAGAGGTTTCGATAGGTTGTGTCTCTATTATCATTCAGTTTAAAGAATTTTTAAATTTCCATCTTGATTTGATTGTTGACCCAGTGATCACTCAGGAGTAGGTTACTTATTTATTCATTTATTTATGTATTTATTTTTGAGGCAGAGTCTCACTCTGTCACCAATGCTGAAGTGCAGTGGTGTGATAGCAGCTCCTTGCAACTTCCGCCTCCCAGGTTCAAGCAATTCTCCTTCCTCAGCCTCCCAAATAGCTGGGATTATAGGAGTGTGCTACCATGCCTGGCTGATTTTTGTATTTTTAGTAGAGATAGGGTTTTGGCATGTTTACCAGGCTGGTCTTGAACTACTGACCTCTGGTGATCCATCCACCTCAGCCTCCCAAAGTGCTGAAATTACAGGCATGAGCCACCATTCCCATCCAGGAGCAGGTTATTTAATTTCCATGTATTTACATTGTTTTGAAGGTTTCTTTTGGAGTTGATTTCCAATTTTATTTCACTGTGGTTTGAGAAAATACTTGACAATTTCAATTTTCTTAAATTTATTGAGACTTGTTTTGTGGCCTTTCATAGTATCTTGGAGAAAGTTCTATGCACGGATAAATAGAATGCATATTCTGTGGTTGTTGGGTAGAATGTTCTGTAAATATCTGTTACGTCCATTTTTTTCCAGGTTATAGTTTAAATCCATTGTTTCTTCATTGACTTTCTGTCTTGATGACTTGTCTAGTGCTGACAGTGAAGTATTGAAGTCCCTCACTATTATTGTGTTGCTTTCTCTAATTTCTTAGGTCTAGTAGTAATTGTTTTATAAATATGGGAGCTCCAGTGTTAGGTGCATATATATTTAGGATTGTGATATTTTCTAGTTGGACAAGGCCTTTTATCATTATATAATGTCCCTGTTTATCTTTTTTAACTGCTGTTGCTTTAAAGTTTGTTTTATCTGATATAAGAATAGCTACTTCTGCTCACTTTTGGTGTCTATTTGTATGAAATGTTTTTTCCACCCGTTTACCTTAAGTTAATGTGAGTCCTTATGTGTTAGGTGAGTCTCTTGAAGGCAGCAGATAGTTGGTTTTTGAATTCTTATCCATTCTGCAATTCTATATCTTTTAAATGGAGCATTTAGGCCATTTACATTCAATTTTAGTATAGAGATGTGAGGTGCTATTCCATTCATTGTACTGTTCGTTTTGTGAATACCTTTTTTTTTATTGCCTATTTTTATAGGACCTGTGAGATTCATATTTTAAAGAGGTTCTGTTTTGACTTGTTTCTAGGATTTGTTTCAAGATTTAGAGCTCCTTTTAGCAGTTCTCATCGTGCTGGCATGGTAATGTCGAATTCTCTCAGCATTTGTTTGTCTCAAAAAGACTGTGTCTTTCCTTCGTTAATGAAACTTAGTTTCACTGGATACAAAATTCTTGGCTGATAATTGTTTTGTTTAAGGAGGCTGAAGACAGAACCCTAATCCCTTTTAGCTTGTAGGGTTTCTTCTGAGAAATCTGCTGTTAATTTGGTAGGTTTTCTTTTATAGGTTATCTGATGCTTTTGCCTCACAGCTCTTAAGATTGTTTTCTTTGTCTAGACTTTAGATAACCTGATGATTATGTGCCTTGGCAATGATCTCTTTTTGACAAATTTTCCAGGTGTTCTTTGAGTTTCTTGTATTTGGATGTCTAGATCTCTAGCAAGGCTGGGGAAGTTTTCCTCAATTATTCCCCCAAATATGTTTTCCAAACTTTAAGATTTCTCTTATTCCTCAGGAATGCCAATTATTCTTAGATTTGGTCGTTTGGTTGTTTAACATAATCCCAAACTTCTTGGAGGTTTGTGCATTTTTAAAAATTCTTTTTTCTTCATCTTTGTTGGATTGAGTTATTTCAAAAACCTTGTCTTTGAGCTCTGGAGTTCTTTCCTATGCTTACTTGATTCTATTGCTGAGACTTTCTACTACATTTTGCATTTCTCTAAGTGTGTCCTTTATTTCCTGAAGTTGTGATTGTTTTTAATTTATGGTATCTGTTTCACTGAAGATTTCTTTCCTCATATCAAATATCATTTTTTAAAATTTTCTTCAGTTGGACTTCACCTTTCTCTGGTGCCTCATTGATTAGCTTAATAATTGACCTTCTAAATTCTTTTTCTGGCAATTCAAGGGATTTCTTCTTGGTTTGAATCCATTGCTGTTGAGCTAGTGTGTTTTTTTTTTGGTGGGGGAGATGTTGAAGAACCTTGTTTTATCATATTAACAGAATTGTTTTTCTGATTTCTTCTCATTTGAGTAGGCTATGTCAGAGGGAAGTCCTGGGGCTCAAGGCTGCTGTTCTTCTTCTTTTGTCCAATGGGGTGATCCCTTGATGTAGTACTCTCTCCCTTTTCCTAGGGATGTGGTTTCCTGAGAGCCAAACTGTAGTTATTGTTATTTGTCTTCTGGATCTAGCCACCCAGCAGATCTAGAAGAGAAATAACTACCAGTCTCCAGGCTAATATTGGGTGGGGTGGGGGTGTCTGCACAGAGTCCCATGGTATGAACCATCTTCAGGTCTCTCAGTCATGGATACCAGCACCTGCTCCAGTGGAGGTGGCAGGAGAATGAAATGGACTCTGTGAGGATCCTTAGTTGTAGTTATTTAATGCACTAGTTTTGTGCTGGTTGGCCTCCTACCAGGAGGTGATGCTTTCAAGAGAGCATCAGCTGTGGTAGTATAGGGGAGGATCAGGTGGTGAGTGGGGCCCTAGAACCCACAAGAGAATATAAACTTTGCCTTCAGTCGCCAGGGTGGGTGGGGAAGGACCATCAGGTGGAAGCAGCATTAGGCATGTCTGAGCTCAGACTCTCCTTGGGTAGGGCTTGCTGTGGCTGCTGTGGGGGATGGGGTGTGGTTCCCAGGTCAATGGAGTTACGTTTCCAGGAGGATTATGGCTGCCTCTACTGTCATGCAGGTTGTCAGGAAGTGGGGGAAAGCTAGCAGTTGTAGGCCTCACCCAGCTCCCACACAACCCAAAAGGCCAGTCTCACTCCCACCATGGCCGCCCAGCAGTGCCAAATTAGTTACCAGTCAGTGGTTGAGTAGGGCTGAGAACTTGCCCTAGGCTACCAGCCTCCTGGCTGAGAAAGCAAGCAGAGCTTTTGTGCCTCCCCGCCTGTTGAGTCTGCACACGAGATTCACACCCTCCCCTGAGTTCCGGCCAGGAAACTTCACCTTCAGTTGGAATTGTTACAAAGTTCACCAGGAGGTTTCCTTTTCCCTGTGGTCTTTTCCTAGTTCCTCTGGCAGCCCTCCCCAAGGACCACTGTGAAACAAGTCAGAAATGATTCCCTGGGGACTCAGAGAGCCCACAGGGCTTTTCCCGCTGTTTCATACATCCCTGTATTTCACTCAGCTCTGTAAATTGTCTCAGATCCAAGTAAGGTCTAATCCTTCTTCCATGATCTGGACCTTTAGATTCCCCAGTGAGGGTGTGTGTTTGGGGGTGGACGATCCTGCTTTCCCACTTTCACAGTTTGGACACTCACAGAATTTGGGATGTCTCCTGGGTCCTGCAGGATCAATCTGTTTCCTTCAAAGGGTGTGTGGATTCTCTTGGCTTTCCTGGTATATTCCTGCAGGAATATACTTTCTTGGAGCAAAAGTCTACAATATGAGTCTCCACATGCTGCTCCGTCCATCCAAATGAAAGCTGCAATGTAGTCCTCCCTCCTATCCACAAATTTTTACTCCCTTGTCATATAATTTGAGGTCAGGAAATGTCATACCTCCAGCTTTGTTCTTCATGTTTAGG
This sequence comes from Cacajao melanocephalus, assembly GCA_963573385.1. NCBI lineage: Eukaryota > Metazoa > Chordata > Mammalia > Primates > Pitheciidae > Cacajao > Cacajao melanocephalus. The sequence goes on from CAUYLG010028827.1 coordinate 8,167, forward strand.
ATTACTTAGGCAATTTGGGTTCATTTTTCTCCAATGTGAATTTTAGGATTTTTTTTTTCTGATTTTGTTAAAAATGATGTTGGTATTTTGATAAGGATTACATTGGGTCCTTAAATTGCTTTGGGCAATGTGGTTATTTTAATATTAATTATTCTAATTTATGAGCATGGGATGTTTTCTCTGTCTCTCTCTAGCTGAAACCTCTGGACAAACCAAACATAACCAGTTGTAGAACATAGAAAATAGGAGACATGGCCTGCCCCAAACTATACAACTTACCTAGACTCTGGGGAAAATAGAAGGTTATTTCCAGTTATTTCTCAAGTCCTACAGAATCTCACATTGGAATTAACCTGGACATAGTCCAGCTGTAGCCTCCACATTGGCTGATGTTACCTGACCTTAGAGATGGGTGAGAGAACAGGAGAGTGTGCGTGTCATCACTGTGGTGACTGCCAGTTCTTGGGAACAGAAGCAGGGCTTGTGAGATGAGATGACCTCTGGAAAGTAGAGTAATATGAAGAGAAGGGTGAGAAGGATTGGTTAGGATTCTCAGCCTTTCAGGGTAGCTAATGTTTCTATAATAGCAGGGATGAGAATTTGAGAAAAAGCTTCTTCATCAAAATGTCTGTGCCCTGCCTCCTGCCTTCATTGTATAGAGTCACCTCCGGGCTCTTCTACTGCAGGTGGGGAGCTCTCCATTTCCACTAGAAAGAGAAAAAAGCCATAGGGCTAGGTTATCCTCCGAAAGGAGCACAGTTCCTTCTCCTTGGGCAAAGGTGCCTTATCCCTGCTGTGTCATCTCTAGGGTGATGTCTAAGATGGTGAGAGAGGAGAAGTAGGAAGCTCTAGTTGCTTGTCATGAAAGTGAACACAGCTTCAGGCAGTGGGAATTTATTTCTACTCCAACATGAATACATGTGAATATTGATAATGAGCTATTGTGAAGGGGATGAGGAATGATGTGTGTATACAAGTGTGTGTGAACTCACATGTAAACTGGGTAATGGTGGCCACAGTCTGAATGAATTACATGAGTGTATGTCTGCGTATTGGTGTTTCTAATATAAGTCAGTGCCTTTCTGCATATGGATCTGGGAGTTCTATATGGGTACTGAATGCAAACCTTCTGAGAGCTGCTTATCTGCTGCTTTGCCTTACTCTCATACTATGTCCTTAGAAGTCCTAGGCCAGGGTAAATATCCGGCTGCAGGTCTGTGCCAAGAAATCTTGGGATAAATCACTTATGACACTGGGCTAGTTTCACAGTGTTGTTTTTGGATGATTCAGGAGACATGGATCTTTGGGACAGAAAATTAACCTTGTGATTGCTAGTCCTGGAATAGCCTGGGCAGGACTGGGCCACCCTCACTCTTGAAGGGGGCACCCCATGAAAGATACCCCCCACTCCTGGTAATTTTCCAGCTAGGCAGATGATCCAGATGAAGAGGTGACTACCTGCCCCTCTAGTCTTCTGACCACATTAGGAGCTAAAACAGAATAAGGTGAAAAGATGCCCCTCGCTGAGCATTGAACTGGCTCTGAACCAGAGGTAGAAATCTCAATAGGATTCACTGGGGAGGAGAATATTATCTATCAAGGTCAGCTGCACCATAATCACTCCATAAGCCATGGAGCTACTGTCACCACCAGTTAATAGAATTCAAAAATTCCAGTGAGAATTTAGCCCATCATTCACCATCCTACCTTCTCCATTTGTTCATCCCCTATTCTATAATCTGGAATGCCTGCATTCTGAAGGGAGGGGATACACTTTTTTCCTTCAGAAAAAAACCCTCCCATTTATTTTTGGCAAAATATACCTAAGGTAAAGGGGGATCATCTGAGTGTGATGTCAGAGACTCTCTGACTATGTGGTGAATGCTGTTGACCAAAGATGGAAGGACTTCATTAGTCACTGGGGTGAGGGAAGCTGATCATCTCTTTTTAGGCAACACACTAAGATATAGTCTTCATGGTTTTTGATGTGTCTGCACATTACAGTCACCTGGGAAGCCTTACCCTAGACCAATTAATGATATCAGAATTTCTGGGCATGCTGTCTGGGCATTCAGAAACATCCCAGAAGTGATAGTAATGTGCAGCCAGGGTTGCAAAACACTGAAATTGTGGAGCATCTCATTCTGAAAACATGAATCTAGAATACTCAACCAGGTACCTAGATATTAAAAATGAAATAGTGACTTTTTCAATGGTCATTATGTCTCCTTTGTTCATATGATACGTTAGGATTAATTGCTTACCATGTGAAACTTTACGATGTTCTGTGGACATGTCTGAAAACTGTAAGGTGGACCAATTAGATTTCTCCCTCAGGAATTTGAAAGGAAACTCAAAGGCACTGGTGGATATTTGACCTAAAAGTTTAGGATAAGTTGGGACAAGGTGGTCATAATGAGTCTATGGCTATGCAGATATATCACGTAATAGGGACTCAGAGGAGGTTGGTCAAGAGAGGGAAGAGGAAAAAGAGTAGCTGAAGAAACAAAAGAGTGATGGGGGTGGGAATAGGGGAGCACAGAGAGAAAGATGGCCAGTCCGGAGATACCTAGATTCCTGACCTTGCTGACGTCTTTTCTCAGATTACATTGCAACCAGAACTCTAATGGGAACTCTGATTTAGAACCGTAAGTGAGGAAGTCAAAGCTCCTTGAAGATGCTGTTTTCTTTTATGTCGTTAAACCTGTCTCAAATATACTTTATTCTCCTCTCTGTCACTCAAACACCTACTCCTTTTAAAAGAACAGTATGCATGTCACTCCCACCTGGCTTCCCCAGAACAAAGGACAACCTACTCTTTGCTCACTCTCTACTTTCACAGGATTTTGCTCCATATCGTTCTTTATTTCTTTACACATTAAATGTGAATTTCCTGTTTACATGTCCTTTTACTAGATTTTGAGCTCCTTGAGGACAAAAGTTATATGTCATTTATATTTTTTGCCAGCATCTAGTATAGTTCCCAGTTCATAGCAGTAGCAGTTGCTGAAGAGATATTTCTTAACTGAATACATTCTTAAAGATCAAATGGACCTGAGTTTTTGAACTTTCTGTTTTCCCATATACCCAGAAAAACGTTAATGAACATAATACAAACTTTCCAGAATTGGATCTGAAAGTTGCAATAATTTTCCTCAGTAATTTCTTATTTAACATATCGACTAAAAACCCTTAGCACAAAATTCTCCTCTTCTGTCTTTAAATATAATGCTTTCATAGAAAATTTAGTAAGAAACTAAAGGACATAAAATAGTAACATAATTAGTTCAACAAACTGAACCAGTATTGTTATTTAATGGCAATGTGCCTTTACAAGTTAATTATCCAAACAATTAAGATGAGCAACTAGCATAACTGCCCAAAACATGGGATTTTTGAAAGGTAAACTTAACTGTTACTATGGTGACACAATTATTTTCATGAATGATTACTCAAATTGCATCAATGGATGTATAAATATATGACACCTGGAATTGAAATGGAACTATGTTTTGCATACCTGAATCAAGAATGTGATGCCTATGTCTATATCTGGAGCTCCATGGGCTCATTATACAAACTTCATATTATAAGGAGAAGTTTTTTTTTTTTTAACTACAACCTCTGATTTATGACCTTGGATGCATTCGCCCCCACCTCCAGCCTCCCAAGTAGCTAGAATTACAGACATGAGCCACTGCACCCACCTTTTGAATGCATTCAGTAGAGAATATTATTCCATGGTAATTCTGTTCTATAATCAATTACTGGCTAATTAGATAGCCAAGAGTGACTCTACTGAATTGAGATAATATTTTTTGTAATGTAAAACTTACATTATTAATAACATATATCTTTTATTCTCATTCCTCACTCCTGTTCCCTTCTCCTTTTCTACCAGTATGAAGTCACTCTAATCTGTTTAGTGTTTATTTTCTTAATTTTTAAATTAAAAACATGTAATAATGTTTTGAGTTGTATTTATAGAAATGTTTATATTGTAATCAGAATAAAGTCACATGAAATTATAAGAAATAGTACAGAAAGATCCTATGTACCCTTAACCCAGTTTCCCCCAGTGGTACCATCTTGATAAACTATAGTGCAATATCACAACCAGGATATTGAAACTGATGTTAAGATACTAAGTTCAGCGCTCATGCTTTCTTTTTAACATATACAGTGATAAGCAGCCTATACTACTTTAAATAACTTTTATTTGTTTGAATATCTGGGATATGCTAGAGTGAAGAGAAAAATCATTAAAATAAACTACACTGGATGGGGGCAACAGAGTATGGTAGAAAAGTTTAGTTTAACAAATTTTTAGATGGCTCTTTCTATACACCAGGTAACAGGAAAGCCCATAGTCTAGAGGAAATATGAACTAATAGACACCATAGTTTAGAAAGCAGAAACTTGCAGAGTGCTATGAAAACTTTCAGTAATTTACTTTAGTATTAATACAATTGGTGAAGGCAGAATCAGGGCAGACTTCTTAAAAAAAATATGACATCTGAGCTGATTCTTTTAGATCTTGGTGTAAAAATCTCTGCTACTTTGGTATTCATTCACTGATTATATCCTCTTCTCTGCCTCCCTGAAACCTATTAGTCAGTACCCCTTACTCAATGAAGACTTAGGCATCTCACTGAGAACTATCTCTTTTACCCTCAATTCTGCCATCGTCCTAGGTAACTTCTATGTCTGTGTGGATAACCCAGTCACCACCTTGGCTTCTCTTGATTTTCTCAACTCCATTGACTTTTACTGAAGTTTCACTCCAGTGATTTGTCTCCTTGGATGTTGTTAAATACTCAGAAATGGTCATGTTTAACTTACAGATATAAGTTTTGGTTTTTTTTTTTTTTTTTTTTTTTTAAGGGAGTCTCACTGTGTCACCCAGGCTGCAGTGCAGCAGCATGATCTTGGCTCACTGCAACCTCTGCCTCCCACGTTCAAGCAATTCTCCTGCCTCAGCCTCCTGAGTAGCTAGGACTACAGGCACCCACCACCATGCCCAGCTAATTTTTGTATTTTTAGTAGAGCCGGGGTTTCACCATATTGGCCAGGCTGCTCTGGAACTCCTGACCTCAGGTGATCCACTCACCTCAGCCTCCCAAAGTGCTGGGATTACATGCATCAGCTATTGTGCCTGGCCTTTTACCTTATTAGAAAGGAAAAGATGGTGCTATCACCACCATTTGATGTCTTGGTCTTGGCTTGTGACGTTTTAGACTAACAGAAAAAAGGTAGAGAGAAGGAGTGCTGTCTGAGCTCAGAAGTTTGTGGTAAAATAATACCCATATGTGAGAAACAATGGCTAAGGGCTATAAGAAGTGAAAAGAAATGCAGGGATGAGAACAATGGTTTATACGTAACTCTTCTGCAGAGTGAGAAAGTAGGTGGCTGGACAGAGTCTGGTTGGATAATTCCTGACTCCAGTTCCTACATGAAGAGAGGGAAATGTGTTAAGGAGGGTTAGTGATCAACAGGCTCTTTATATTCGTATGACATTTGTAAATATGAGTCACAGTCTCAGTTTTCTTGTCCTATAATTTGTACTTTTAGTGTCTGAACCTAAATTTCCTGAACCAACACTGCTATTGCCTTAAAGTCTTAAATTTTCTATTTATTTCTAAGTGTATTTCCTAGGTATTGCTCAATTATTTGCTAGAAGGCTATCGTCAGACATACATAATCTTGCTGTAATAAGTGTTTGGCATCCTTTTGGGAAAGCATAGCTCATCCACAATTTCACTGTCAGAATGTGTGATGCATGGCACTAATGATGTTCACTCCTTTATAAATAGTGCCATGGGTGGATAACTGCGAGCTAAGTGGGGGGCTGCAAAGGCCTGGCTCTTCAAGAGATGCTGTGAATTGTTTGGGATGAGGAAAATCCTTAATGAGCACTTTGTTCTCATTTTAAGTAATTTAATTTTCTGGATATCTAAGAAAAACAGTATTCTAGCTTCTTTATTAATTCTCATTAATTTATAATTCTCTGCTAATTACACTTCTTCTTTTCTCACACCCTGTACAAGATGTTAACGTGGGTTTGGCTCTTGTGCAATCTCAGTCCCTAAGTGCTAAATAGAAGATCAAAATAAAACGACATTAGCAGTTAGGGTTTTTATGGTAGTGGAAAGGACTGGCACACTTTTTTTTTAAAATGTGTGGTAGAATGTGGGGTGGGGGAGGATGTTGTAATATATGTTCCTAGGAGAGTAAGTGGCTGTTCCAAGCAGAAGGAACTGGTCATGATGAAGACGGTAAGCTGATTTACTTGATAGGAACAGATATTCTGATGGTAATATGGAATGAGATTGTGCATGAGGCATGTTACTGGGTCAGTATGGGCTAAGGAGGCAGTGATAAGAGGGCTTCTGCCAGAGTGAAGTTTGAATTTGATTTCAGGGTTTATAGGGAACCCAAATCAGTTCTGAGCTATTGATGATGTAATATTCTTGAGGTTACCTAGAGGACTGTGGAGTAACAACACCTGATGTCTCAGCCTTAGGGCCAAACCAGCCATTGTGTGTAAATAGAATCAAATTTGTGTGTGTGTGTGTGTGTGTGTGTGTGTGTGTGTGTGGTGTGCCTGTGTGTGTGTGTTCATGCACGTGTACAGATGGAGGGATGGTCATTGAGAGCTAATTATTTTTTTAGTAGGAGGTAATATGCAAAAATATACTGCATCTCAAAGGGGATCATTGCTTTCCACTTATCTTTAGGCTCCAGATCCATAAGGAAGTAAAATAATTAGCTTTATGAAAGTCGGAGCAGAGAAACTGTGCCTATTGATGAGCCCATCATCACAGTTCCCCAACTGTCCAAAATCCCTGAGATAACCCTTAATGATGACATTCACTTACCTACCAATTTTTCTCCCACAAGCAAGCCAGTGATTGACAAAACCAGTCTCAAGCAGACCCCAAACCAAGATCTTCTTCCAGTCAAATTTTCACCCTGTTGACTTTGGGACACCTTTCATTGCCTGTACATGAGAAAGGGGGAAGACGTGAGCAAAGGAGATTTTCTGTGAGCAAAAGGGATTTTCTTTTCCTATAACAATATCCTGCAAATCTCACCTTCCTGCATTTCTCTTATCTACCAGCCTTCAGAAAATGCAACAAGCTCAGAATCAGCCCACAGGTAGAATAGCATAAGGAAATGCAGGCAGATTCTCTATATAGTTGAAATGAATTCCAAGAGCCTCACTTTTGCTAAACACATGCTTGAAGAGGTAGGCAGTCATTGTCAGACTCCTTGATTTCATCTACCTTTTAACATGGTGTGAGGTCATTGCTTTCTCCAGTTAGGTCATCTCTCATCATCACACCCAGGAAGAGCTCATTTACTTGCTTGAGTTACTGCTTTCTCTCTATTGCCATCACTTTCTTTTTCTAGCCCTTTTGTCCCCTAAATCTTCAGTAAAAATAGGTTTTTCCCGTCAGAGCTACATATTCATTCGTGAGCTCTGTTTGCTTCTGAATAGCCTCTCTTCAGATTCTGGGCACTCAGAACAGTTACTTACATTATTTTTGCCGAGTGCCCTGCCTTAGGCAGCACACACCAGAATCTTTCATGTGGTTTTTCTCCATTTCTTCTTCTCTCCTGTCTTTGGTCTGTTTCTTCCATTCTGATTTTCAAAGCACTTTTACTCGATTCAGCTCATTTAGTGATCATTCTGATTGCTTTCTAAACCTACTTTCTTTAAACAATCCCCACGCCCCCAATTTCTCCATCTCACCTCAGTCTCTTTCTACAACCATTTTTTTTTTTTTGGTCTCAGAAAGGTCCCTCATAGCTTCTATATACGTATAAAATATGCTACAAAACTACTTAAAATGATTTGGGCGTTCAAAGCCCCTCTCCATTTTGCTATATTTGGCCATTTAAATATTAAGGTGGTGGTAGTTGTGCCCACCACCAAATTTAATGTGAACCCGAGCAGAGAGCTGAAGTCCCAGCGGGGCAAACATATTCCCCATATATTTGGGGAAAGGATGAGAAGTCTAGAAAAAAAGACATATCTCACAGAAGCATGACTGTTGTGTTTCCTTTAAATTCTGCCTCAGACCCCTTCTTCTGAAACTTACGTGCACAATCATGAAACTCTAGCCTGGGCTCAATCTTTGAGACAGATGTACTATGTTTGTTTGCTTGTTTGTTTGTTGTTGTTTTGACAACATCTTCATGAAAATGCATTATACAAATAGAAGTTCATCAAGAAAAGTTTCCATTTTCACTTGTTAGTGTTTTCAGTTAAAATTGTTAGTTAATTGAACAAAGTTGAACCATTAGGTCAGGAGATGCTATATGTGATACTTGATCAGCAAATATATGAAAATGTGAAAGGCGAATGAGAAAATGTCAGCATAGAGGGCATGCAAGGTCATGTGTAAAAGTGTAAAGTACACAAGCTGAAGATCACCTGTACTCTGCTCCTCGGAGTTCAAACCCAGACACCACTCACTAGGTGCGTGTCCTGGAGCAAGGCTTCCTCTATACCATCAGTAGTGGAATAAAGACTCCAATAATGGCTGCTTCACAGCGTTGTTGAGAGGATCAAATGAGACAATGTCTGCAGGATCAAGTGATAAAGCTGTTATTGCCATGAAGTAGAGCAAGGGACAAAGGAAAAGGACTGTGTCATTTCTTGAGTCCTGTGGCCCTGGAGGTGATGCACATCCTTGGGCTGATGGAGAAGTCAGGGAAGCTGGTCTTGCTGATAAAGAGATACAGACTTCCTTTGATGGATGTTGGCAGTCACAATAAAATTCTATGTATATTAAAGTGTTCCAATGTCATATTTTAAAAATTTTTTCATAGCTGACATAATTTACAAAATTACAAATTGACAATTTTTTTGTCATTTATATACACACAAATTCCCTTTATGTATGTGCGTATATATGTGTGTATGTATATAATTACCATTTTATGTAAACAGATCCCTGATTTCTCATTTTTGGCTCAGCCAGTATTTTAATTCTCAGGCCCTGGCCATTTCATTTTTCCAAAAATAGATGTGGTTTTCTACTTTGGCATTCCTCTTATTTTTCATTTATGGGAAAACAACCAAACAGTGGACCTATTTTTTTCCCTCCTGAGTGGCCAGAGATAACAATTCTTTGCTCATTTTCTTTGTTCCTGAATTGCCTATGTCTGAAACAATTGGTGCCCAACTCCCTGTTCCTTCTCCCTCTTCTCCTCTCTCCAGCTCGCAGATCCCAGGGCTGTCGGGGCTGCACTGAGCTCCGTGCCCACAGGAGACAGGAGAGTGTGAGAGAGAGCAGTCACAGTTCCTAGGAGGCCCCTGAGGACTCACAGTTGCTGCCTGCTCCCAGGAGCTCACATTTCCCAAACTGAGGATGGTCCTGGGATGTGGCCAAGTCCCCTAGTGGAGGAAACTGCTCCCTGGGAACCACCATCAAGCTCCTATTCCAGGCCCTGCTGGGGCACACTGTCAGCACTGAAGAGGGCGGGAAATGTCTACCTTTCTGAATCCCTTTCAGTTCCAGGTCTCCCACTGGGAGTGCCTGAATAGCAGGAGGAAGGAGATAAAGAGCCAGCTGTGCTGAGTGGAGCATCACCATCCTGGGGTCCTGTTGTTGTTCTTTCCTCTGGGCTGCCCCAGAGGACCCAGATTTGGGACTGTGCCTGCAGGGAGCTTGAGAGGAACCTCTTTGCCCCATTCAACCCATTGTACTGGCCCTGTTGTCCACAGGGTCTGAGCCCCAAGTCCTGCATTTGGACCAGGATGTGACCTGGCACTGGTGAGTCCTCCTTCCTTTCCCTCCCTTTCTGTCATGCCCCTTTCATTACACCTATCATAGTTTGTTGTTTTAAACTTACTTACTGTCTGTTTGTGCAATTGAATGGTAAAACCCAGGACTGTTTTTAGCACTGCATTCCTAGAGCACCAGCAGTATTTGGTACAGTCCATGACTTTCGGAATGAAGGAGTAAGTGATTGAGTGAATGAATGATTCAGTTGCCTATGCCGTCCTGCTCACTGTGCTACTGCTGACATTCAGTGCAGCATTGCACTTCGTCATGACAGGACTCCACCCCCTGCACTGGTGCCATTTTACCCGCCCCTGGTGAAGAAGCTAAGGGTCTCTGTCCCACCCACTTCTTTTGCCCATTTCTCAGACTGATGCTGGGAAAGCTTAGCCTAGGTCCAGTACTGCAGTGTCTCTTCTTCTATTTGAGCCTTCCTAGACCTTTATCTGCCTAGTGCATGGTGCTCTTGCATCATTCATTGCTTTTAATTCTTGCTGTCAGTTGGCCTGCTAGCCTCAGGGTGCTGTTCACTTCTATGTCCTCCCCTGGCCACCTGCCCCTTGCAAGACCTGGCAACAGTGAGGGATGTTCAGGTGCTTTCCTTGCTCTCTCCTCTTTTGCATTCCTCACCCTACTCTTTCCCTCCCTAAGGAGTTCAGCATGCCCCAGGACACTGATGATGTAAATTACTGCCACAAAGAACCAGGGTGACAGTACTGCTACCCCTCCTGCATTCCTAGTGTGTCAAAAACAGTCATTTTCTGGAGTGGAAACATTGTTTCATAAGTCAAAAAGGCAAGAAGATAATTCAGCTAGGAGGATTGAGAGACTTAATGTGGAGAGGGAGAAAGATACATAATCAGGAAAGAACATTCAAATGGGTGCCAAGTCTCTGGAGGATTATTACATTATATGGGGATGGGCAAGCTATCTGCTAATTGGCATTTTAACAGAGCTGTGAACTGCAAAACCTGCAGCATGAAGGACTTAGAAAGATAAATAGGATCTCTTATCAACAAGGATCCTTAACAGGAATGAGTGAGGGGAGCTGAGGGCACTCTGGGGAGTCCAGGCTGAAAGTACAATAAATATGTGATGCTGTCCAAAGCATATACTAAATAGCCAAACACAGCCTTGACCTGGCCATTCTGTAACAGCCCAAGGCTGTGTTTGGCCGGTTTGTTTGTTTTTTTGAGATGGAGTCTGCGCTATCACCCAGACTGGAGTGCAGTAGCACAATCTCGGCTGACTGCAACCTCCGCCTCCCGAGTTCAACCAATTCTCTGACTCAGCCTTTCTAGTAGCAGGTATTACAGGCACCTGCCGCCACACCCAGCTAATTTTTGTATTTTTAGTAGAGCCGGGTTTCACCATGTTGGCCAGGCTGGTCTTGAACTCCTGACCTCGTGATCCACCCACCTTGGCCTCCCAAAGTTCTGGGATTGCAGGCATAAGCCACTGTGCCCCAGCCACTTGGCCTGTTTTGATTGAGCACCGGATGATCTACTGGTTGGACCAGTTGAGTTTGCCTGAATCTTGGGAATGCAGGAGTCCTGGGCCTGAGAGAGGGTCTGTTCTCTAGCAAGGACAGGCTGAACTGAGGGAAACCTATTCTGTCAAAGACTCTGTTGCAGAAAAAAGTCTATATGACATTCAGGTTACACTTTACCTATGTTAACTTCACTTGTAATTAACAATCAGTTTTCCAAAATAAAAACTTGGAATGTAAAATTATTGAACAAGCACGAAAAGCCCTAAAATGTACTCCAGGGGCTCGTCCCAAGTTGCAGGCTTGCTGAATTGGAGTGGTGGGGGGGTGTTGTGACTCAGAGCCTTGATGCCTCATGAAGTGACTGGCATGAATTTTGTATGAAGAGAGGAGCATCAGTCATCAAACCTGAGAGGAGAGGTGAGATCTTGAACAGGGAAAAAACAAACTAAGGGTGAAAAGTTTAAGCGGCTGAAAAGAGGTTGGGAGGAGAAATGCAAGAGGGTTTGGGATGAGGGGTGAACGGCAAGGGCACAAAAATGAGGGCTGTGCTGGAGGCCAGTTTGAAAAGGAGGCCAGCTGGTGTGGTATGAAGCTAAGCCTGCCGCATGAACTGGAGTACTCCTGACTCAATTATCTTAGAATTCTCCTTTGACTCTGATTCCAAGACTTGAGATGTTTTAGACAGATTCCAAGACTTGAGATGTTTTGCAGAGCCTCAAGATGTGATGTCTCTGAAACTTGGTAGAAAGATGTTGCTTTCTGAGTGGCAGGTGGCAAATAAAACACAAAATAGGCCCATGGGTTGAATTTCTCCTTCTGGCTTAGGAATTTATAACACCTGCAGAATATGAAGGACATCAATATAGGGGCTGAATACGGTGAGGTCACAGTCTGGGAAGTGGTAATTAGAGGAACAGCAGATTCCTGGGTGTCTGGACAGTCATGGATTCCCCATAAGAGATGGAGGGCTGAGGGCCGACCCTGTTTGGAGCACCTCTAACCAGCCTTGCAATAGCATTTGAGACCCAAGTTAGATCTTTCTGCTGGGCAAGGGACACCCTCCCCATCTCCTACATGTCACTGATAGTCCACAGCTGATTGTGGGACCTTAATACATTCATTCATTTGCCATTTACTAAATAGATTTTTTTGTAGGTGTAAGCATTTTTATTTGTACATATAAGCAATAAGCTTTGAGTCCTGTGTTTGGAGATTGATATGGCACTGCACTTGATTGAACGCTTTGCAGATTCCACATACTTGGGGTCTTGATTACTACAAACAAATAGCTATTGGAGTTGTAAACTCTAGGTTCAAATCCCAACTCAATACTTATTGACCATATGACTTGAGATTAAGATCCATAAATGTTCGGAGCCTCAGTTTTTATCATCTATGATATGAAGTTGGTAATTATTTCACAGCATCCTTGCGGCATGGGAGCCAGTGCATGGTAGGCCCTCAGTGGATGGGGTCTACCCATTCCCAACCCTTTATCCACAATTGTGTAATCAAAATGCTTTGAATACTGAAAGCTCTGTCTTAAATGTTGAGTCAAAGCAATTAAACGGCTTAACTTGTTCTGAACTAATAAGCATGAGCCCATTTCTGCCTTTATTTCATTGAGTGTGAATATTTGTGTAGTTTGCTGCAGAAATAATAGTGTGCTTGATTCCAGGATCCTGCCTTTCTGGGCTTGGTCTCGTTTTAGCTTTCTGATAAGGAACTGTGGAGTCGTGATTACCCCATTACATTTTGTTAAAGTCCACATTGCACACATACACATCATCATTAAAGAAAATATGAGTTTCCACTTGGCAAAACTTTACTTCTCAGGCTAGAAGTGAAAACCCAACCTATGTGCTCCTTCATTTATTTAACCAAAATTATTATTATTATTATTTTGAGAGAGTGTCTTCTCTATGGCCAAGGCTGTAGTGCAGTGTTGTAATCACAATTTACTGCAGCTTCCACCTCCTGGGCCCAAGTGATCCTCCCACCTCAGCCTTTCAAGTAGCTCAGACTACAGGCATTCGGCACCACACCAGGCTGTCTTATTTTTGTAGAGATAGGGTCTCTTTATGTTACCCAGGCTGGGTCTCAAACTCCTGGCCTCAGGCAGTTCTCCCACGTCTGCCTTCCAAAGTGCTGGGATTACAGGTGTAAACCACTGCACCTGGCCTGTTTAACCAAAATGTAATGAGTAGTTGCACTGTATAAGGCATGTTGCTTGGTATTCTGAGGATTATAAAGATGAAAAACGAGCCCTGACACTGACAGACTAGGGGTCCAGGATTTCGAATCTGACTGGTACACAATTATAATGCAAGGCAGATCATGTTAACTTTCCTGATTGGAAACTCCAGGCAGAATGACTTCACATCTGCATAGGGGATGAAGCTTTGTAAAGGAGGGGACATTGGAGATAGTCCCTGGTGGGTGATGAAGAATTTGCCAGGTGAAGATGGCAGAACAAAGTATTCTAAGCACAGGAATAAAAATGGAAGGGTTTGAAGGCAAAGTGGAATTAACTTATGGAGAATAACAAAGGTTCAGTTTGGTGGTAGAACAAAGTGTGTGACAAGCAGGTAGTCAGTGAAGCTTTGTGGGTAGTGAATGAGCAGAGTCATGCAGGGCAGGAGTTGCCAGGGAGAATTTGTGCTTGGTTTGACTGACAAGGGAAGAGATTGTTGTTGTTGTTAATATTTTTGATCACTAAAATAATATATAAAGAGAATTTAAATTTAAATGAACAGAATTTGGAAATGAATATGTACATATAGAAGAACAAAGGGTACAAGGTTTCAGTTGGGTAGTAAGAATAAGTTCTAGCAATCTAATGTTCAGTATGGGGATTACAGGTAATAATACTGTGTTACATACTTGACATTTGCTAAAAGGGTCGATCTTAGGTCATCTCACTACACATGAAAAATGGTAACGATATGAAGAGATGAATATAATAATTAGCTTGACTATAGCAATAAGTTTACTATGTATATTTCTATCCAAACCTCATGCCATGTACACTTGATATGGTTTGGCTGTGTCCCCACCCAAATCTCATCTTGAGTTGTACTTCCCATAATCCCCACATGTTGTGGGAGTGACCCTGTGGGAGGTAATTGAATCATGGGGGTGGTTACCTCCATGCTGTTCTTTTAATAGAGAGTGAGTTCTCATGAGATCTGATAGTTTTATAAGGGGCTTTTTCTCTCCTTTGCTCCACAGTTCTTCTTGCTGCTGCCATGTGAAGAAGAACATGTTTGTTTCACCTTCCGTCATGATCATACGTTTCCTGAGGCCTCCCCAGCCATGCTGAACTGTAAGTCAGTTAAACCTATTTTCTTTATAAATTATCGAGTCTTGGGTGGGCCCTTATAGCAGTGTGAGAACACACTAATATAACACATTAAATATATGTAATTTCAATACAAGATGTTTAAAAAGTAAATTCCTGTAACCCACACCGAGATATAGCCATTGTTAATATTTTAAAATGCATCCTTTTACTCTTTTTCTGGATGCAGATAGATGGTTGGCTGGTTTGATTGATTTTGAAAGTAATTATACATGAAATCCCACTGTTACAGATTATTAAAAACAGTTGATTGACACAATAATTTAGGAAAATAAAATATAATAGTACAGTGCATGGATAGGTTGGTGATTGAGCAATCTACCAATAAAAAAAAATTAGAATGTTATTTCAGTGGTTGAGAGGAAACAGATCCTGAAACTAGGGTGATGGCTATGGATAAACCAAGGAGGACTAGATGCTTCCAGGTTCCAGCTCAGATGACTGGGGAATTGGGAGTCATGAACATGGTCTTTGCAGGAGGGGAGGACTATGTGTGTATCTTTAGGTGTGTTGAATGTGTGGTGGTGGTCAATCTGGTGGTTAGAGATGTGGGCTGGGACTCAGAGGAGGACAAAATCCAGATTTGAAATTCATTTACATTTTAAAGATTGCTTTGGTTAAAGAAGGTGAGATTTCTGAGGGAGAAAATAGAGATTTTTTTTTTTACTATAAGAAATGTGGGGACATCTATGTTTAGAAAATGGCAGAAGACAGGGAGCTAGGAGGCAGACAAGGGAAACCAGGATAGTAGGAGAAATTCAAGAGTGCAGGGTCCTTGCAGTCAAGGGTGGGAGTGAATTCAAAAATGGGTTATCTGTAGCCTGAAATGTTATAGAGAAGAAAAAGAGGATGAGGTTTGGGCAAAAAAGATGGAAGGAAGTAATGTGTAAGGCATCCAGCACATTGTCTGGCACAGGAAAAGAACAGTAAATATCAGCTATTATTTGAGCAACAGACCATTAGATTTGGCAGTTAGGAAGTGTTTACCACTTCACCTCAGACCCAGCCAAATGTCTTGCACAGAGTTGGAGCTTATTAAGTGTGTTGTGTAATATACTCAGTGAGTAGACTACAGAAGAGGAAGAGCTTAAGAGTAGTGATAATGTAGAGGTGGCCAAGTCATAAATCTACTCATCCCAGCCAGTAATCCATTCCTCGCCCCAGGGAAACTCCTTTCCTTTGAGAATGTGTCTTCTGGGGTCAACTGTGCACACAGGCTAGTGTGCACGGGGAGCCAGGCCAGCACTGTGGGGACCTGATCAAGAGAGAGGTTGACGGCAATCTCCTACTAACATTTCCCAACGCCTTGCAGGTGTCACATAGAATGGGCATCAAGTACAATGGGTAACTACAGCATTGTCAGGGAGTTTGAGCTCCTGGGATTTTCTCATCTCCATGAGTTCCAGGTTCGGCTATTTGCTGTGATCCTGTTGATATATGTGCTGACACTGCTGGGCAACCTGGCCATCATCAGCCTCACTTTCCTTGACTTCTGCCTTCACTCACCTATGTACTTCTTCCTCTGCAACTTCTCCCTCATGGAGATGCTGGTCATCTCCACTGTCGTACCGAGCATGCTGGCAGACCTGCTATCCACTCACAAGACCGTGTCCCTGGCCAAATGCCTAACCCAGTCTTTCTTTTACTTCTCCCTGGGCTCCACCAACTTCCTGATCCTCACTGTCATGCCCTTTAATCGCTACGTGGCCATCTGCCGCCCCCTGCACTACCCAACCATCATAAACGGTCCAGTGTGTGTGAAGCTGGTGGTGGCCTGTTGGATGTTCGGGTTCCTCTCCATTGTCTCTCCCACACTGCAGAAAACACGGCTCTGGTTCTGTGGCCCTGATGTCATTGACCGCTACTTCTGTGACTCTGCCCCACTACTCAAGCTTGCCTGCTCTGACACCCGCCACATTGAGCGCATGGACCTCTTCCTGTCCCTGATCTTTGTGATGACCACCATGCTGCTCATCATTCTCTCCTACATCCTCACTGTGGGTGCAGTGCTGCACATCCCCTCCTCCTCTGGGCGCCAGAAGGCCTTCTCCACCTGCGCCTCTCCCCTCACAGTGGTGGTTCTGGGCTATGGCAGTGCCATCTTCATCTATGTGAGGGCAGGCAAGGGCCACTCCACACACCTCAACAAGGTGGTGGCCCTGGTGACTGCAGTGGTAACCCCTTTCCTTAACCCCTTCATCTTCACCTTCCGGAATGAGAAGATCAAGGAGGTCATGGAGGATGTGACCAAAAGGATCTTCCTTAGAGACCCAACAGCCTGGAGGTGAAAGAGTGAGCTCTTAACAGGGCTGGAGAGCACCTGGCAAGTCACAAGGAGTAGATTTGCCGCAGGTGGGCACCCACATGCCCAGGCTGGAGCTCCTCAGTCTCTTTTTTCTCAGTCTCTCCTGCTGCCTCATCTTTAGGCAAGTTTCTTCTCCTGCACTGCAGAGAACTAATGGACACACACTGTTAGAATGTCTCAAAGGCAAGCTTCTGTGCACCTGAGATAGTTAAAGAACAGATAGGGAATGCAGAGTAAGTACAATGGGATGATATTAATTAAAAGAGATAATCCAAATAGGGCTCTTAGTGCAGGGTCTGGTATGTTAAGTAAGAGCTCAGTAAACTTAGCTATTATTAAAATGTCCTATTAAAACCTCTCTTTCTCAGATCTGTGGTTTTGCTTGCATTCTTTTAAGTTGCTTTGTGTTTGACTTTTATTTTGGGTATGTTTCCTTTCCAGGACCTGGTTTCAAGGTCTAGGATAGGGTTCTGAAAATGGGAGGTGCCCTAAGAAGAGCAGAGAGGCCTGACACCCCAACACAGGAGGAGTCATGTGCCTCTGTTGGTTCCCCCCTCTTGGACTGACTGCTCCTGGATGGAAGCACCCCTCACACCCAGGCTGCCCACTTCTTCCATGTGGCCCCAGAAATGGCTTTCAACAGAAATGGCTCTCTGGGAGCCACTCCTCCAACCCTCTTATAGGAAGTCATGAAGGACTTATTTTTTTCACGCACTTGAGAGCAGCAGAAAGCTGAGCTGCATCCGCACTCTCAGACTTGCTGCCTTCCCCTTCTCATGGGCCACTAGTCCCTTCTGCTGTAGAACCTTAGATCCAAGATCCAGAAGGAGGAGCAGCTGCCCAGGCCTTCTGAGGTTGGCTTTCCTGAGAGGAGCCTGGCCAGATTACCAGGATGGTAGAAGCAAAGGTGGTAGAAGTCAGATGAGAAGGAGTAAATGGAGTGGGACTGGTATTGTGGGTCATGGGATGGGAGGGCTGATAAAAGAGACATTCCTTGGAAACCTGTGAATGGCGTGGAAAGTCATGGGAAGATGGTGGGGGCAGGAAGAGCTCCAGGTCTGGTTTCTTATACTAGACTGAGTCTCCACTAGGCTGGGCTAGAATTAGCAAAGCGGGACAAAGAGTAGATACAAACTTCCTCTCACTTCTGAAGCTGGCTCCGTCCACAGATCCCTAGAGGAGAGACCCTGCTCATAACTTGCAGTGTGAAGTCGCAGTGTGGGAGCCACCCCCTAGGGCCAAGGCTATGAAGAATGGTTGAAGGGGAAGCCTTCCAGGACACAGAGCCTGGAGGCAACACTGTCTTACTGTCTCTGCCATTTAGCTTGATTTCTAATGTAGCTTCTTTTTTTTTTTTTCTCAACTACCACAGTACATGTTTGCATTTGTGGGCCTCATCAAAAGTGGGCAGATACTTCTGATTCTGCTGTAAAGGCCAGTAGGGAAAAGTTTTACATCCAAGAACTTTGTCTCTTTCACTTCTCAAGAGACTAATTACTTGCCCTCTTTGCAAACTTCCTGAAAAACTGAAGAGCTAAGTGGGAAGTAATTATCTCCTGAGATGCAGATACTTTTCCTCTGCTTCTTCTCCTAAAATAATCAGCAAAGGAGTCACTCAGTGTCCTCCCTGGGGACTCCTTCCTGCTACTTTCTCATCTCTGCACATTCCCCTCTTAAAAAACTAAAAATAATCAATATCCTGAGGCAGGCTATTGCCTGTTTTTCATAGGATTTTCTTGGAAGTGGGGTCTCTGATAAGTTTTGGGGGAGGTATGACTTGCTTTGGGCCTTCACAGCCATCACCCCACGGAATCCAGCATCACGCAGCCTGACCGGCCCCACAGCCTTGCCTGTGATTCTTTGCTCTTCAAAATGTGCTTCTTGAGGCTGGGGACAGTGGCTCACACCTGTAATCCTAGCACTTTGGGAGGCCAAGGTGGGTGGATCATGAGGTCAGAATATTGAGACCATCTTGGCCAGTGTGGCGAAACCCCATCTCTACTAAAAATACAAAAAGAATTAGCCAGGCATGGTGACGTGTGCCTGTAATCCCAGCCACTCAGGAGGTTGAGGCAGGAGAATTGCTGGAACCTGGGAGGCAGAGGTTGCAGTGAGCCGAGATTGCATCACTGCACTCCAGCCTGGGCAACAGAGTGAGACTCTGTCTCAAAACAAACAAATAAAACCCAAAGTGTCCTCCTTGAAACAGCACTAGCATCTCCTGAGAGCTTACTGGAAATGCAAAATCTCAGGCTGAGACCTCCTAAATCAGAATCTGCATTTATGCAGGATACCCAGGTGATTCCTGTGCACGTTAATATGTGAGTAATGCTGATTTAGACAATATGCTGGTAGAATTTTCAAACAGGAAATTGTCTAAGAAAGCCCTTGTTCCAATCTCAACAATGTGAAGGGCATTGGAAGAGGGAATTTGGGGACACATCTGCTATTACTGGAGGCATTTTTCCGTAGTGACTTTTATCCCAGGTCCCATTTCTGGAGACAGTAACCAGGATAAAGACCCTGAAGATTCTCATCCTATTCTGACTTTCAACTTCTTGAGTGACTTCTATCAAATGGCCCAGCCTCTGACTCGCTGTTAGAATTCCATGTGGATGTGACCTAGAGATGTCTAGATATATTGGTTCCAGACATTTGCTATATTTCAAATATTCGTGGAATCAATTGTGAGAAGTAAAATAGAAATTTTTTTCCTTCTTGACAACTTTTATTTTGGGTTCAAGGGGTACATGTGCAAGTTTGTTGCATGGATAAATTGCATGTTGCTGGAGTTTCGTGTACAGATAACTTTGTCACCCAAGTAATCAGCATAATACCTGATAGACAGTTTTTCAATTCTCACCCTCCTCCCTCCCTCCACCCTCAAGTAGGTCCCAGCGTCTACGATACCCTTCTTTTTGTCCATGTATACTCAATGTTTAGCTCCCATTTATAAGAGAAGATACGGTATTTGATTTTCTGTTTCTGTCTTAATTTGCTTACGATAATGGCTTCCAGCTCCATCTGAGTTGCTGCAAGTGGCATGACTTTACTCTTTTTTATGGCTGCATAGTATTCTATGGTGTATATGTACTACATTTTCTTTATCCATTCCACCATTGATGAGCATCTTGGTTGCTTCTATGTCTTTGATATTGAAACACAGTCTTTAAAAGTGACATTGAATCTATACTTGCTTTCTGTCAATATGTGTTTCTTTCAAGCGATGGAGATTAAATGTGCAATTACTGTGAGGAAGGGGTTACCAGAATTGCTGCCATTACAAGTCTACAAACGTGTAGAAACATGACAGATATGTACTCCATAAGGGTTTAGAGGAGGCAAAACTGAGCAACTTCAGATCCTGAAGATTCCAACTTTGAATTAACTCCACTTTTAATTCAGACGAAAGAAGAAAATTCCAAAAATGGGGAGACAGAAAAAAGGTTTGAAGAATCAGTTCTGCTGTCAGTTCTGCCATTTCTTTGACCAACTCATTTTTCCTCTCAGCCATGTTTCCCTTGCCCATTAAAGTGGATCAGGAACACCGCTTACTGCGGTTTCAGAATCAGAAATTTTCCATCTGAACTCTCATACACTCTATAGGAATACACCTTATTGAAATTAACCACACTTTTTAATTTTTCCCAGCACATGGGGAACTCTTTGACATCAGACTCCGCATTTCTTTCATCTTTAACAGCCACTGCTATTAAAGTGTTTTGCTCGTGATGGGTGATCTCGGTGAATCTTTATTTAATTGAATTACTATGAGGGTAAAACCAAATGGAAAGTATATGTAAAAGTGTGGTTCATAAAGTATAAAAAGTATACAAAATTAAGCTATTGCTAGTAGAATTGTTCTTACTTTACTCATCCTTTCATTTACTCTACAATTACTTACTTTTCTAGGTAGCAAGCAGAGAATAATTAGAGGGAAAAAAGATCAATTCATTCAATAGCAACTGCAGACACCAGAGTCATTGCTCTGTTATGTAATTAAAGAACAAGCAAAATTTTGGTCCAGAAACTGAAACTAAGAACTTAAAAAGACCCTCCAACTTGGGTGAGGGGTATCTCAGCAAGCAAGAAAGACACTTCCAGAAAGCCAGAGAAAGGGGTGCCTCATTTAGGAACGAGTTAGCTTGGAGTGAGAGGGGGTCACAAGAAGAACCAATGGGCTGCTAAGCGAGCCGCATCTTCCAAGCTCCAAAGGAGCCTACCTCTTTCGCTTCCACAGAGTGGATTTTTTAAATGCTCGACATTTATGATAAATTAAGAGTTTTATTGTTTTCAAGTACGTGTAGATATGAATAAACTCCTGATTGTAGTCTATATATCACAAATTGGGAAATGGCGTTTGGTAAATTAAAGTGTGTTTACAGAAACAATGTGTCAGAACAACTTAAATTAGGGCTACTTTAGAAAATTCTGCATAGGCAAAAGCTAAGGGAACACCGTGATCCTGAGGTCAAAGTAACTGGAAGATTTTTAAAATTTCAGGCTATAGTTTGAGGAGGGAGGACAGCAGAGCTGATGTTTTATTCCAAAGAGAGCATGACACATAATAGGCTTTCAGGAATTTTATATGCACACATGTGAATGTAACATAATGTTCATATTTTATGTGATGTATAGCATAATATGTATGTGTGTAAAATAGGATATATAATGACTGAATAAATGAACTTACTAGAGTTATTACAATCCCTTGCCTTTAGGCAAATGAATGTTTCTAATCATACAGAAGCAGTTTATCTTTCTAAAACTCTGAATATTTCCTCTCTGGAAACCATATACTTCCTCACTAGTGGAGATTTATCTTGTTTAATTTTTCTGTTCCGTCTTTCTCTGAGGCAAAGTTACCTGAGGAATTGCACTCTCACAGGGTCCACCTTATATTCAATGTGCTACTCAGGTGTCATCTCACCAGGAAGCTGTGGCTCAGCCCCACTTGGTCTCAGCATTGCTTGCCTGTGTGCTCATAAAACCTTCTGGGATTCCACTGTTGCATATTCCCTTCTGTGCTGGAAACAGCCCTTTATCACTCTACCACTCTTTCCTTCCTTAGGCCAAGAGCTTTGTCAGGTTAAGGACCATTTATGCCGTCTTTACCTTTTTACCCTATACCTGTTGCAGTGCCTGAGGCACACAGCCTACTCAATATTGGTGAAATGAATGAATAAATGGATGAATAATTATACAAGAACCCACCTCCCAACTCCATACACTCACACACACATTGAAAAAAAATCGGTTTGTTTTTGGTAAGTTTTGCTTCTTCCCTTGATCCCAGGTAGCCCAAGGACTCATGGTGCCTCCATTCAGCAATGGATGCACATTGTGATAGAGAAGCACACCCTGAACACATACACACATGCACACGCACACACATCCACACACATTCACACACATGCATACATACACATGCACACATATGTACACACATACATACACATGTATATATACTGGGACTGGGTACTACCTCTTCATCAGAGAGCACTTCTTGGCTACTCTTCCTTAAATGCAAAGCACATGCACTTCCCTTTACTGAAAGCTCTCAGAGTTCTTATGGCTGCCAGGGGATCTAGGGAACACTTCCACGGTGGCCCTTAAAAGCTTTGGACCAGACTGTGCAGCACTGAGGGCTCACTGTAGGAAAAAAACTGAAGAAATTCAACAGCGGTCTTCCCACTCTCTAGAAGTCTCTCTCCTCACAGCACTGCTCAATGGAGACAGGCCAGGTCCCCCTGCACCCTGGGCTCATCATCGTGCTTTGTGAAGGCCTTTCAGCCTCTGCATCTGCCCCTGTAGCACGGTTTTAACTTCATTGCGGAAGGTAAGGATAAAGGGATTAAGGAAGGGGGTGAGAACTGAAGTCACCAAGGCCACGACCTTCTTGACTTGCACAGAGTGAGTTTTGCCAGGCCTGACATACAGAAAGATGGTACTACCGTAGCCAATGAAGACCAGTGTGAGGTGAGACCCACAGGTGGAGAAAGTCTTCTGGCGGCTGCTGGCAGAGGGGATCCGTAGCACAGTGGTCACTATGTAGCCACAGGAGATGAGGGTCACCAGAAAGGAGCTGAGGACAAAGGCCAAGGCCATCAGAAAGTCCCAGAATTCCAATAGGTGGGTGTCGGACCAGGACAACTGCAGGAGAGGTGCATTGTCACAGAAGAAGTGGTTAATGATGTTGCCATGGCAATAATCAAGATGAGCTCAAGAGAGCACAGTGGGTGGCATGTCTAGGAAAGGAACTGCCCAGGCAGCCCCAGCCAGCCGGAAACACACAGCCCGGCTCATCAGCATGCCATAGTGCAGTGGGTGGCAGATAGCCACAAAGCGGTCAAGGGCCATATCTGCCAGGATGAGGAAAGAGGTGGAACCCAAGGAAAAGTAGAAGTAGAACTGGACCATGCAGCCAGTGAAGGTAATGACTTTGTAGGGGACCAGCAGGTCTAAGAGCATCCTGGGCACTGCAGTCATGGTTACCAAGATCTCCAGCAGGGAAAATTTGCCCAGGGAGAAGTACATGGGTGTATGTAGGTGGGTGTCAGCTATGACCATAACTATGATGATGGTGTTTCCCATGAAGGCGAGAAGGTAAAGCATGAGGAAGGGGCCATACAGAAGAGCCTTCAGCTCGCCGAGGGAGGAGAAGCCTGAGAGGACAAATTCCGAGGGCTGACTCAGATTTGCCATGATCCACGGGCTGGGGTCCTGCAGGCAAGGGAAACAAAAGACAGCTAGAGAGGCAGAAACAGAGAGAGTCAGAGAACCACTGACCATGAAACAGAAGAAACAGGGACAGAGACAGAAAATAGAGAGAGGCAAGTAGCCAGTGAGTGATAAACAGAAAAGAAGAAAGTAAAAGCAATAAACAAAGATAACAAAATAGGAACAGGAGAGTCATAGCAAAACAGAGTGAGGGTATCAGAGAAGTGAAAGACATAGAAAGCCATTATGAAGAAGAGAGAAGGCTGGGAATAATGTCTCATGCTTGTAATCCCAGTGGGCTGAGGTGGGCGGATAACTTGAGGTCAGGAGTTCAAGACCAGCCTGGCCAGCATGATGAAATCCTGTTTCTACTAAAAATACAAAAATAAGCCAGGTGCAGCACCTGTAATCTTAGCTACCTGCAGGCTGAGGCATGAGAATAGCTTGAACCTGGGGGGCCGAGGTTAGGGTGAGCTGAGATTGCGTCACTGCACTTCAGCTTGGGTGACAGAGCAATACTCAATCTCAAATTAAAAAAAAAGAAAGAAAAACAGGAGCAGATTAAGGAAGACCACACAGCAACAGACATCCACACAGCAGGAGACGTTGACATTTAGGGAGAAAACAAGAAAGAAATAACAGAGGAACAGAGAAGAAACAGAAAAAATTCAAATATAGGAGAGGGAGAAAAAGAGAAAGACAGGAAGGGGAGGAAAACAGAAAAAAAAAGAGAGAGAGGGAGAGAGAACATTAGTGCACATGACCCAGAAGCTCCCAATGCAGGCCGATGTGTCTGTGTCACACCCAGAGGTGGTGCCCCAAGACCCCTTTTAAAGGGTTCCCACAAAACTTTCTGAGCTGTCTCTCTGAGGACCCTCACTTGTGCATATTTCTCTAGCTGTGATCATGAAATTAGTGAAAGTCAGAGGTTTGAGTCCAGAAATTAGCTTTCTTTAGAGTGGCCCTCTGCTTAATGTTTGCAAAGATGGAGAGCAGAAAGGGTGCAGTAGGTCAGGGAGGACGGCCTGGAAATCCAAATGAAACCCCGTCTCTCCTAAAAATACAAAAAATTAGCAGATCATGGTGGTGGGCGCCTGTAATCCCAGCTATTTGGGAGGTTGA
This sequence comes from Cacajao melanocephalus, assembly GCA_963573385.1. NCBI lineage: Eukaryota > Metazoa > Chordata > Mammalia > Primates > Pitheciidae > Cacajao > Cacajao melanocephalus. The sequence continues at coordinate 32,961 of CAUYLG010028827.1, forward strand.
GACAGGAGAATCGCTTGAGCCCAGGAAGCAGAGGTTGCAGTGAGCCGAGATCGCATCAGCCATCTACCCAGGGGTGCAGCTTTGCCGTCTCCAATGCACTTCCCCTCCCGCGGTGGTGCGAAGCACAAGCTATGGAGTTGGCCTGCCTGTGTTAGGATTCTGGCTCCAGACTTGCTCGTCATGGGCCATAAATCTGCTCTTCTTTGTTACTTACTCTCTCAGAGCCTCTGTTTACTCAGCTATAAAATAAAGGTAATACTAGTACTTAGACTCTAAGGTGATTATAAAATTAAATAAGTAAACTTTTTAGGGCAGTGACTGGCACATACTAGCTAACATATCGTTGTTGTTGTTATCAAGTTCTTATTGTTGCGACTGTCAATAGAACTCAAATTTTCTTGGGCCATCGTCTCTCCACACTTCTTCTTGTTGCCAATGTGTGTGTGCATGTGTGTGCGTGTGTGTGTGTGTGTGTGTGTGTGAAGATCTTTACAGCTTTACATTGTTCCTTGGAATTTCAGTTCACTAAAAGGGTACTTTAAAATGTTTCAAACACACACAAACATAAGTATTTATAACACAAACTGTAAGGAGTGGAAGGTGTGAAGCTGTGTATAGTTATACTCTGGCCCTTTCTCCAGCCCCATAAAAGCTTCATTTGGGGCTGTGTCCTCGCCACCCAGCAAAGGCATTCTAACTTTAAAAAGCTTTGCACTGGCTAGGTGCAGTCAGTGGCTCATGCTTATAATCCCAGCACTTTGGGAGGCCGAGGTGGGTGGATCACGAGGTCAGGAGTTTGAGACCAGGCTGGTCAACACAGTAAAACCCTGTCTTTACTAAAAAATACAAAAATCAGCTGGGCGTGGTGGCCGGTGCCTGTAATCCTAGCTACTCTGGAGGCTGAGGCAGGAGAATTGCTTGAACCCAGGAAGCGGAGGTTGCAATGAGCCAAGATCATATCACTGCACTCCAACTTGGGTGACAGAGTGAGACTCCATCTCAAAAAATAAAATAAATAAATAATGCCTTGCACCCATGCCACTGACAAACCTTAATGGTAAGTCTAAAATCTAGCCCAGCACTAACCAAATTCAAACTCAGTCCTTATGTCTGTGCTGCATGAGAACCTGACTGACACACAGACTTCCGCCACTCACCTTAGCCTCCAAGCATGGTGTCCTCTTCGTAAACCGCTCTCACTTAGGCATTCATACCTGGAGATGCCTGCCTGCTGGCCTCACTCTGTAATGTGAGTGACATCAGAGATGCAGGCTGTTGCCCTTGGGTTGTGTCTTGCAGCTAGCAAGGGTGAACAGGGGCTTTGTGCACAGCTGGGAAGGGGTGGCACTGCTGGGTGAGCTAAAACACCGCCAGTCCTTATGCTGATTTTCTAACTCAGTGCCTGCCCTGTGTCACTACAAAGTCAGAGGTAGCAGCATTGATGTGGGGCTGGGAGATGGAAAAGAAGTCCCTCAGGAGACCAGAGGGGGAAGGTGCTGATTCTGTCCCTTCTCTCTGAAAGGTGAGTGTTCTCAGCTCTTTCTCTCATCCACATCTCCGAGTCCTTCGTGTTTTAATAATGTTTACAGTTTACAGAAAGACTCCAGCCGAGTGTTTTCTGTGGGAATGACAAGAAGCCAAGGAGCCCTCTGGGGACTTCTAATGTTACTCCTTAGAATAATGAGATGCCCTCTGTTTTGAGGAAGTAACATTTGAGAAAAAGATCTGAATAAAGAAAGGGATAAAGACCTAGATACAACCAATCAGCTGATGGCTTAGGATCAGCACCTTTCCAATGCGTGTCTCCTGGCCCTTCTCCTCCTCCTAGGACCATGGAAAGAAAGATGAGATCATGGAACAAACGCAAAGGAATTTTCCCAGCTGGACTAAAATTATGACAGCCTGGGTACCTAGTCAGGACTGGATCCAGAGTTTCCATTTGGAGACAAAATTTGGATATTTTGTCTCCAAATGGATCCAGGGTTTAGGGATCTAGGGAGGCATGGAATGGAATCCCAGGACCATAGCGGCCTCTTGTTAAAATTCTCCAAAGAAAGTTTCATCTGGAGAAGTCTGGGAACCAAACAGTGAAATTAATAAGCAGATCTCTGCCTCCAGAGGCAGGGCCCTTGGTGGATACATCTTGGGATCTGGCTCCTGTGAGAAGATACATACCCTGGGGATAAAGGTAAAGAGAATATGGTGAGGCCACTCCAAGCTTCCAGCTCTGTTAAACTCTGAGTCACAGTCTTTCATCTCAGAGTCATTTAAACTTCATGCATGATACCTCCAGCTCAACCCCATCCACACTGAGACAGAAATAATGACTCAGAGATTTCAAGGAAAAGCTGTACAATGAAGATAATGCAAATGGGCCCTGAGTTTAAGAACAGCCAGGGCTGGAGGGGTTGGCTAGGCAATCTTTCTTTAGGACTTGAGCCTAGAACTGAAATTTGGAGCTGATCCATTGAAAGCAAAGAAGAAGCCAGGCGTGGTGGCTCATGACTGTAATCCCAGCACTTTGGGAGGCTGAGGCGGGTAGATCACTTGAGGTCAGGAGTTCAAGAACAGCCTGGCTAACATGGTGAAACCCCATCTCTACTAAAAATACAAATAATTAGCCAGGCGTGGCAGTGGGCACCTATAATCCTAGCTACATGGGAGGCTGAGGCAGGAGAATTGCTTGCGCCCAGGAGGTGGAGGTTGCAATGAGCTGAGATAGCGCCACTGTACTCCAACCTGGGCAGCAAAGCAAGACTGAGAAAGAAAGAAAGAGAGAGAGAGGGAGAGAGAGAGAGAGAGAAAGAAGGGAGGGAGGGAGGAAGGAAAGAGAAAGAGAAAGAAGAGAGAGAGAGAGAGAGAGATAGAGAGAGAGAGAGAGAGAAAGCAAGCAAGCAAGCAAAGAAGAATGTAGGTCACAAGGCTAGAAATGGAAGAGGAAGAAGAAAGGAGCCAGTTGCTAGCAGGGAGCTCAGGTAGGCAGACAGGTGTTGGCCAGAGCAGGGCTAGAGGCAGGGGCTTGGGAATTGAAAGGCAGGAGGATAGACAGGGCCTATGTGGGCCTTCATGACTATTCATTTTCCATTGCTTCTGTAGCTAATTACCACACATTTTGTACACAACAAACAACACAAATTTATTACCCAACAAATTCTTCAGGTCAGTAACTTGACACAGGCCTCAATGAGCTAAAATCAAGATGTCATCAGGGCTGCCTTCCTTTCTGGAGTCTCCTTGCTTCTCCAGCTACTAGAAGCTGCCCACATTCCTTGGTTTAAGGTTCCCTCATCCATCTTCAAAGCTAGCCACATGTGTCTCTCAGAACCGTCTTCTGTCATCATGTAGCTCTTGACTGAACTCAGAGGGAAAGTTTCTCCACATTTACAAATCCCATAAGATTAGATTGAGCCCACCTGGATCACCGAGGCAAATCCCCTCATCTCAAGGTCTTCAACGCAATCACACCTGCAAAGTCCCTTTTACTGTGTCAAGCAACATTTTTGCAAATTCTAAGGATTAGGGCTTGGACATCTTTGAGGGGGCATTCCTTGGCCTGTTGCAATGACTACCGTGCAGCTTTGGTGCCTGGTGAACCACTTATCTGACCAGATCCATTCATCTTTGCGCAATTATGTTCATTCCTTATAAATATGTAGCATCAACTCTGTTAAATGATCATAACATACAGCAGCCTCCATAATCCAGGAGAATAATCCTAAATCTGTCCTTATTTCCTTTGGGATTAAAGGCACATGGAGCAATGTTATTTCTTGTTTCCTTTCTAGCCTTCCCAAAGAGAAAGAGCTAGAATTGATACAGTGATGGGAATTACTGAATTACTCTAGTCTCCCAGGCTTCCCTGGCTTTGAAGAACTGCCCCATTTCCTTTTTGTTAACTTCTTCTTTTACTTGATGAGATGAATGAGAAATGCAGTCATTTGAGTCGATGAAGTCTTCAATCTCCCAGGGATTTCTTCCTCAGTCAACTCTTCATCTTTTCACACAGTTTATTAATGGACATTTCCTTTGTTACTGCTTCGTTGATCCAGATTGATTCCTATACCACTTCATCTCCAATAACCCCTCAGCCTCTGGCTAAAAAATAATCCTTCTCCACTGATGCCTCCCATTTCACCTGTGTGGTGATTGACTATGACAGCTGCTTGTTCCTCTACGTGAAACCCAAGCAAATGCGGGCAGCAGAATAAAACAAGATAATTTTCCCATTTATTTTCCTGTTGACCCCCTTTCTGAACCTTCTTATAGGTCAGAAGCCTCTGGAATAACAAACCAAAGAAGCCCTTTGAGGTGTTGTGAAATGCTGCTGTCAACTTTTGCTCTCAACTAGCTCTGGCCTAAATCAGTTTTAGGGGGGCCGATCCTCATGGATTCTAAGGTAATCTGAAAAAATACTAACAAATATCTAAGCTAAAGATGTTTAGATATTTGTTAGTATTTTAAGATGCTTTAGCTTAGATATTTGTTGATCTTTATTTTGTTGATCTTTATTTTCATCATCAGACCATATGTAATTATCACACTCGGGCCTTTGGACGTGGGCAAAACACACAAACATAAAAACCCACCTGCATATCAGTTACTGATAATCTAAGCTACTTCTTGTTTCAGTTGTTTCATAATAAAATTATTGTTTTATTTTTGAAAATCTAAAGAAGAAAATGCCTAAAGTCGGAGAAGAGCTTGAGAAAGGAGCTGTATATGTTCCCGAGGGAGTCAGAGCGCACCATAATCATCTCTGAATGTGCATTTCCAGAAGAGGAAGAGAGTCCAGGAACTACAATAAAAATGCCAACACTTCTGCTCAGATCTGCCCTTTTATTTCCTGGGATATGTTGACATTTTGACTTGCATTATTAGACTCGATCTCATAAGGCTGTGCCCTGCCATTAGGTCAGACACAGATAACTCCCTGGTGCACTTTTTTTCTTGGATGTGCCATATCTAATCTAGGCCCATTACTACTGCAAAGGATCTCTCTTTTTCTCTACATTTTGGCATAAAGCCAACTTGGAGTGGCATGAGGGCAATATGTTTAGAAAAGGATGGATGGGAAGGTTGAATATGTTTGGTGGTAGGGACAGAAGAAAATTTGTGATCACATTTTTGGCAACTGTTTAACTCATCTCTTTTTGTTTGTGGTAAAGGAAGGAGGTAAGGATTGAATGGCTCACTCTAGGTGCCTGAGTTTTTTCTTTATATCCTGCAGGAATCCTTTGTTTTCCTGATGTGGTCTGCCTCCCAAAGCCAGATATCTTCTTACTGGGGGCTTTTCTGCCCCAATCTCCAGCTGTCTCCTAGCTCGTCTGCAGATTTTCACTGCTGCCAGAGTTGAGAGTGGGAGTTTCCTCCCTCAATTCTGACTCATTAACAAATCAGGGGATGGGGTAGCTCTTTATTAATGCACAGGAATATGTAACTGCTGGATTTTCAGACAGATTTGAAGAAGAAATTATCTCTCATGATAATACCTGTAGGCTGGAATCAGGCAGAAAATAGTTTTCTTGAGAATTGATGTGGGTCTTCTGGATAATTGAAGAGTCTAGCAAGAGGGTGCTTTCCTGGTGGTGGATGGAGATAGGGGCTGAATTAGGGCCACTAAGTACAGGTGTGTGAATGTAGACTGCACAAAGATGCTGATGGAGAGATTGAAGGGGCACATGGGGGCTGAAGGAGCTGCATCTACTTGACGGAAAGGGACACCTATTTTATGCACAAGAATGATACACTGTACTTGTGCCAAAATGTCTTGCCTCCCCCACAACTGATCCCAGACAGTTTGCTTAGATGCCTAAAACAAATACAAATCATAGGCTTTATTTGATCTACTTGCTACATATAATTGTCACAGATGTCACATATGGTCACTTTTGCCAAACTTTATGAGTGCAAGCAATACAAGATTCAAGAGGCGGGGGCATAGAGCCGTATCTTAAAGGAGGGGTGCCAAAAAATATGTGGCCCTTTAAAAACCTGTCATGGGTAAGTCAACAAAATTTTCTTTTTCTAAGGCTTAGACTACTGTATCTGATATCTGTTCCCGAATAGAAAGAAAGCCACTAACCCACCCCATTCTCATTTTACTCCCCTTCTCAGAGAACAGGAGGCCACAGTATCTGAAGTCAAGCTTGTTCTGATATTACGATGTCTTTCTTCCTTTTTGTCCATGTATGAGGAAGGCAGACACATTGCCCCACTGGGCACTTTATATCACTCAAGCTGTGAGCATCTCTGAAACATAAAAACAACAAAATATTACTCTCTCTATCACACATGCACATCGCAAGGCCTCAAAAACATCTTGCTTTACTCCCACAACTGATCCCAGTCGGTTTGCTTAGATGTCAAAAACAAATACGAATCATAGACTTTATTTGCTCTATGTGTCACTATGCTTAAAAACCACACAGCATAGTCTTGATTTTTGCATATATTGTAATATGTCTCTTAAAATGTGTGATAAATTTTTATGTAACACATTCTGTTAATGAATGCTTATTTTTCAGTAACCTATTTACCTCTCAAAAATTAGAGAAATTTATTTCAACAACAACAAAAAAAACCAGACTTTTTAAAAAGTTTCTTTATCTGTGAAGTTTTTCTTGGTAAAAGAAGTCAATACTTGGCTGGGCATGTTGACTCACACCTGTAATCCCAGCACTTTGGGAGACCAAGGCAGGTGGATCACCTGAGGTCGGGAGTTCAAGACCAGCCTGACCAACATGGAGAAACCCTGTCTCTACATATAAAAATATAAAATTAGCCAGTTGTGGTGGCACACACTTGTAACTCAGGAGGCTGAGCCAGGACAATCGGTTGAACCTGGGAGGCGGAGGTTGCAGTGAGCCGAGATCGTGCCATTGTACTCCAGCCTGGGCAATGACCAAAAATCCATCTTCCAAAAGGAAGGAGGGAAGGAAGGAGGGAGGGAGGGAAGGAAGGAAGGAAGGAAGGAAGGAAGGAAGGAAGGAAGGAAAAGAATCCAAGACTCTTGGAATACTTGTAAGAGTTATTCAACTTACATTTATTTACATAGATATTCCTCCATATCTGAGCTGAAAGCATCAGGAAATGTTTGTGTGATATAAAAATTGATTTTAAAATCTGTTTTCTATTAATATTCTAATTTTTCAGAGTAAGGAAGGGGTGGAGCAAGGCAAATAAATCATGAATGATATGGGATCCAGTGGTAGCCATGACAAATAGGGATGGCTCTGGCACTTGGCTGGAATGGCTTTCCATTCTTAATCATATTGATAATAGTGGCTGCATGGTGGCTCATGACTGTAATCTTAGCACTTTGAGAGGCTGAAGCAGGAGGATTACTTGAGCCCAGGAGTTCAAGACCAGCCTGGGCAACACAGTGAGACTCCATCTCTACAAAAAATACAGCAATTAGCTGGGAGTGGTGGTGTGTGCCTGTAGACCCAGCCACTCAGGAGGCTGAAGTGGAAGAATCACTTGGGCCCAGGAGTTTGAAGCTGCAGTGAGCTATGATTGTACCAGTGTACTCCAGCCTGGGTGACAGAGCCAGACCCTGTCTCAAAAGATTAAAAAAAAACAAAAAACTAAAAACATTGATAATAGCTACTAACACCAGCTATTGCATGGTAGTGTTTGAATTTGAGTCAGTTCTGATCCCAAAGACTCTGCTCTTATTTTTTATGTTATTTTGTCTCACCAACCTAAACATAAACCAAACCAGTATATCATTAAAATGCTTATTGATTTATATTGAGTCTATAAAAGATAGCTTGCTGATTGAATGAGAAGAATATGAGAGACATAGGAGAAAGGGAATTTGCATGTAATGACTACAGATTTATTCTGGAATTAACCTGTGAGGGAGAATTATTATATTCAGTTTTTAGAGAAACATGTAGACTCTCACAGAGCTTAAGTAAATCCCAGTGTTTCTGGGTCATTACATGTCGGGGGCTGAGACTGAAACTCTTAATTTCACCTGCTTCACACACTGTGCTTTTCCTCTACATCATGCCAAGAGTAGTAATTCTATGACTATTTAAAATATCCTGTAGCTCAGCAATGTCAGAAACTGTAAAACTGAAATTACTTACATTATTTGATAAGTTAAATCCAAAATTCACAAGGAAGAGAATAAGTAAAACTAACAGACAGAACCCCAAATGCTTATAATGGATAAATAATTGTTCATTCATTTTTGTTGTCCTTCTTGGAGGTGACTCTTCCAGTGGGAATATCACATATTTTTGCTCCATTAATTCAAGAGTGGTTGACTGACTTGCTTCAGCCAGTAAGATGTGAGTAGAAGTAATGAGAGTCACTTTATATCAGAAGCTTTAAGAGTTGGCATTTGAGTCACATTCTCTCTTTCCCCTCATCTGAGATAATGGAAGAATGTGTTTAAAGGGAGCTTTTTTATATATGTTTTTTATTGCACTTTAGATTCTGGGGTACATGTGTAGAACATGCAGGATTGTTGCATAGGTAC